>JAVVLW010001957.1:15000-25000 GCA_034401795.1 Chaetoderma sp. LZ-2023a
TCTTGTGAGGAAAGGGGTGAAGCGGTCCCTGATCAGAAATGAACTTTGAAAGAGTAAAAGAAAGGAAAGAGACCCGCCGAATCAAGCAATTAGTAAATCAAACACAAGAAAAGACGGTTACTTTGAAATTCAAATGACGAAGAGATGTATCATGTTGAATTTGTTCTTCAAAATAACGTCATAGTGATTTTTGACACTTTAATGGCCAAAGTTTATCAAGAAAATTAAATTCTTCCCTTAATGAATTTCCACTTCCAAGCCAAGATAACATTATTTTATGGAAAATCTACCACTGGAATGACTGGCTACTTATCCAGCCAGTCATTTCAGTGGCTAAATTTGCCCCCAAATGCCCATTCCTCCCGACCATGACAAAGGTCGGTTTTGGCCGGGCTGGCAATTAGAGTCGCTAAAACAGTGTGTGGTTGCAAATTGTAAAACATCTGGGAAGATCGTAGAACGTCCTTGAACATACTTTCGTTGAGAAAAGTCCTTAAAATCGCATGAATTTTCACTTTCGTTAACCATTTAACACTCATATCAGCCACATACGGCTGCTGTAGTGGTCTTGAGAAATGTCCATTTGCAGACCAAGAGAAGACTATCGTGTTAGTTAGATATAAAATATCATGAACATGTTCATATTTAGATAGCACAATCTATAGAGGCAGTGCGACATCCGACTGATCCAACATCTGCATCCGCCAGTAGAACTCTTACTCTAAGTCCTGCACTTGGAAGTAGACGATTATGGATTGAGATGGGAACAGAAAATAACTGTTTCACGTTCGAACTCCTTGGATGCCCTTCTCACGGTGAGTATATACATATACTTGTACTACAAAATCCCATAATTCTAATCTCAATAAAATGCATCCATTCTGTAACCCCAGAAATAGCAAACACTAACTGTTCTAAGCGGCATAACTGTAGATACCGCATTTTGAAAATATCCACAGTACAGCTAAACTAACTTAACATGTTTCCAAGAAAGGTAAAACGTTGCCTACTGTTGAATATCTTGGTTTCGAATCAAATTACGTCCAAAATATTCAACAGAACATTTCTTACATCATGTTTTAACCTGTACTAACTAACATGTTTCTGTTTTTGTTTTGTAAACGTTGACATACTTCTCAACTATAGTGTACGTTACTAATCTGCCATTTCAAATCTGGGTCGTCACATTGTCAATCTGTCATTCCAAATCTGGGTCGTCACATTGTCAATCTGTCATTCCAAATCTGGGTCGTCACATTGTCAATCTTTCATTCCAAATCTGGGTCGTCACATTGTCAATCTGTCATTCCAAATCTGGGTCGTCACATTGTCAATCTCATTCCAAATCTGGGTCGTCACATGGTCAATCTGTCATTCCAAATCTGGGTCGTTACATTGTCAATCTGTCATTCCAAATCTGGGCCGTCACATTGTCAATCTGTCATTCCAAATCTGGGTCGTCACATTGTCAATCTCATTCCAAATCTGGGTCGTCACATTGTCAATCTGTCATTCCAAATCTGGGTAGTACATTGTCAATCTGTCATTCCAAATCTGGGTCGTCACATTGTCAATCTGTCATTCCAAATCTGGGTCGTCACATTGTCAATCTTTCATTCCAAATCTGGGTCGTTACATTGGCAATCTGTCATTCCAAATCTTGGTCGTCACATTGTCAATCTGTCATTCCAAATCTGGGTCGTCACATTGTCAATCTGTCATTCCAAATCTGGGTCGTCACATTGTCAATCTGTCATTCCAAATCTGGGTCGTCACATTGTCAATCTGTTATTCCAAATCTGGGTCGTCAAATTGTCAATCTGTCATTCCAAATCTGGTTCGTCACATTGTCAATCTGTTATTCCAAATCTGGGTGGTCACATTGTCAATCTGTCATTCCAAATCTGGGTCGGCAAATTGTCAATCTGTCTTTCCAAATCTGGATCGTTACATTGTCAATCTTTCATTCCAAATCTGGGTCGTCAAATTGTCAATCTGTTATTCCAAATCTGGGTCGTCAAATTGTCAATCTGTCATTCCAAATCTGGTTCGTCACATTGTCAATCTGTTATTCCAAATCTGGGTCGTCACATTGTCAATCTGTCATTCCAAATCTGGATCGCCAAATTGTCAATCTGTCATTCCAAATCTGGGTCGTTACATTGTCAATCTTTCATTCCAAATCTGGGTCGTCAAATTGTCAATCTGTCATTCCAAATCTGGGTCGTCACATTGTCAATCTGTCATTCCAAATCTGGGTCGTCACATTGTCAATCTGCCATTCTAAATCTGGGTCGTTACATTATCAATCTGTCATTCCAAGTCTGGGTCGTCACATTGTCAATCTGTTATTCCAAATCTGGGTCGTCAAATTGTCATTCTGTCATTCCAAATCTGGGTCGTCACATTGTCAATCTGTTATTCTAAATCTGGGTCGTCACATTGTCAATCTGTCATTCCAAATCTGGGTCGTACATTGTCAATCTGTCATTCCAAATCTGGGTCGTCACATTGTCAATCTGTCATTCCAATTCTGGGTCGTCAAATTGTCAATCTGTCATTCCAAATCTAGGTCGTCACATTCTCAATCTGCCATTTCAAATCTGGGTCGTCACATTGTCAATCTGTTTTTCCAAGTCAACGGACAGCAAATCAGCTTTGACGTATAAAATTGTACGGCGTGCATGCGCACCGTCATAACGACCAACCACTCGTAATTGACCCGCCTACAATCAAACTTTAACCATAAGCCGCCATCGCCTCACGACACCAGTTCACAAGGCATAAATATGTGAATCTGATCTGTCATAGCAGTATCTGGCGCCATGGTCAAATACATCACTCGTTAGGTGACGTCACAATCAAAGATAACATGCGTCCGTCTTGAAAGTGGCCATGGTCCGTCACAAAAGCGTCTGCATTTTATGTCTTTGATGAATTTACATAAACATAATGAACATTTTTTTGCAGGAAAAGAGAAGACTTTTTTGCAAATTTGCAGGATTTTGTTGTTCTGCAAAATAAAGTGTAAATTTTCAAAATTAATCTTCATTTTGCCTGAAATTGATCAATGCCGCTACACATGCCGTTTTTCCCATCGGCTTGACAATTCACCTTTCCAAATATCCATCTATGTATGACGTCATATGACGTCATAATCAGTTAAGCGGCGTGTAGGATGACGTCATAACCGTATTTAACTCTTAATAGTCCGACACGTTGTACGAATTATATGTCTCTACTATTTAATAAACATGCATAGGCAGCAACAGCGCCCAGTCAAATTAGTTTCAAAATATTCAACAGCTTACCTGTGTAGTTTTCTGGAAATTAATAATCAGGTTGTTCAGAGATCGATCGATTCCAACACTGGCGAGGTGTGGGTGGAGCTTAGCTAGAGATGGGCGGGGAATAGTTTAAAATGTAAAGGTCCATTAGCAGTGTAAGTTGAGGCAGGATGGGTTTAAATGGTCGTCCTCCGTCTGTGTTGTCAATACAGACGCATCAATGTAATGTGTGGTGGACACAGTACAGCTCGGAAATTACCAAAATAAAACGTGCTATTGAATATTTTTGACTTAATTTGGTTGGAGGTCATTGTTGCCTAAGGCTGCAATGACTTCCAATCAAATCAAGTCAAAACATACTGAACAGAATATTTCTTACATCATGTTCAATATTATACTAACTAGCCTGTTTCTGGTCGGTTTTTTTAAAACCATATTAGCTTATTTATTGTTGTTTGGATGCCATGATAAAGATCATATCATATGATTAAGCTATAGGAGTGTATGTGGTTAACAGTCAGAAAATCTGAAAAAACTTTTTTTATATATTTGCCAGTGAAATTTACAAGAATAGCTTTCTGTTATGGGGAAAATTCCCCAAGACCCGTGCAAGAGTCGTTTTGACAGGTTGACCGGGAAAGGGTTAATGGTCAAGAAAGTTCTGCTTAGCCAGTGGAAATTTGCAGCCAAAAAGAAAATTTTGCAAATTTTACCACTGAAATGACTGGTACTGTTATTACTGAGTCAGTCATTCCAATGGTAAATTTTCAAGAATTGTCTTCTACTGGCCTGCAAATGGTCACCCCAAAGGGCATTGCATAACCGTTTTAGCCGGGCTGTCCATTAAAGAGTTACGTTGACACTAGAGGTGTTAAAGGATAACCTCTTGTTTTATTTGACCAGAGCTGTGTCCAGCTGGCTGTGATAATAGAGGGCTGTGCTCCAGGTCAAAAACATGTACCTGCGCCAATGGATGGGGAGGCGATATGTGTGATCTGCAACGTAAGTTGGCGTCAAGCGATATGCATACTTCATCTACAATTATTTTAGTTAGTATAAATCGGGTTTTTCTGACTGTCTGTCAAATTGTTTGCATTTCGGATAAGTCGGCCTAAATAACATAATATCGCGCCGCACGTGCCATTTTGTATTAATGCAATCTAAGGCCAGGCCAATTTAATGTGTTTTTACGAAAATTCCCATCCCAAAACACAAGATCGGCGATGGGATAAAAAAACACTTTTTAAATGCACACTTTCAGTTCAGAAGTTTTAAACTATTAGCGGGCCTACAGTATTCATCCTTTCATCATGTTAATTGTCAAGATTGATCACGAAAACACAAAACATTTTCTCAGTGAATGTCCATTTGCAGGCTAAGATAAGGCTATTTTTGAAAACTTACCATTGGAATGGCTGGCTCGTTAACGAGCCAACCAATCCAGTGGTAACTTGTCAAAGATAGTCTTCTCTTGATAAGGATTTGGCTACGAAAAATTGTTAGATGGAAAGTATGTTGAAAACAATACCTTAAAATTGCAGCATTATTGTTTACCAGATGTGGAAGATGAGGTTAGAAGGGTTTGTAAAACAAAAACAAAATTGGTGTATGGCCTAAAGAGTGGCGCTCGCGGAATGCTAGAACGTATCGTAGATAATTACAGTACAGGGGGAGATAACCTATGCACGTTCCTAAAGCAAAGTAAAGCTTAGTACTGGTGACTAAGGCAGCAATGATTCCCAATCAAATTAAGTCCTAAACATTCACCAGAAGATTTCTTGCATCGTGTTCAAAATTGTTTAGTTTTGGAAACATGCAGACTTATGTATGAGCTGTAGGCCGATATCACGGCGCTTGTTGACTTTAATAGTAATTCACATTAATCAGTGGTTGCGGTTCAAAATGCAATAAATAAAAATATTGGGCCTTTCGTGTTAAAATGGTTAAGAAATGGCATTTTAAGGCAGCATGTCAAGGTATATGATGGCTGGTATAAAGTAATCATCCTTTAAACTAAATGATGGTGAGTCACTAGGCCGTACTTTATCAACCAACGCTAATAACCGCCATTTAATACAACAGACAGATTTGTTGTGTTTTATTTGTATTTAATTCTCACTTTCTTCTATTTTCAGAGGCACCTTTGCCGGGTGAGTATTGGTTGTTATGCGGCTTATGTTCCTATCAACGTATCATATATGGTTAACATTATAGAGGATCTTAAACAAGGTGACATGTCGTATGAATCGCTGGCAACAAGGAAAGGGGATAGACTAAGCCATTGCTACTAAGCTAACACGGTTGATAAATAAACTAATCATGTGCTCAGCGCCTGAGTTCTAATACATTGTTTTCAAATAACGTTACTAGCGCGAGACTTTATTACTGATATTATCCAATGGCTAGCTTATGTGAAAATTAATTGTCTCATGGTTCAACCCGGGTGCTCCTCTCAGACAGCAGTCTGTAATGTTGAAATTATAAATTTCTTGATTGTTTCTCGCATTGTAATTACTGGAACCTCGTGAGATAGTCCAACACTGGGGCTTCCCGTTTCATTACCCATGACTACAGCACGCGTACACCCAGTTGTGCGGTATCCCGCCCCCTCCCCCAATCCCGCCAAAACGTGCTTGGTTGACTTACATGTATACTGTAACTGCAAGTCTGATTCCAGCCACCCCTCCTGATAAATTCGTTATACCCAGATGACAGGGGTGACAAATTAATGCTCAGAGATACGGACATCGCTCCAGTAACATTGCGCTGAACCCAGAAATACTCGATGCTTATAAACCTCGTACAACACAAATACTGTAGAAATCAGTCTTTAGAAAAAAATGTTATAGAGTCCGTGCAATTTAGTGAGCACCAAATACAGCCCGCAACCAACAGACGCCTTCTGTCCTACCCTAACAGGAAATGGACCTTTCCATTTTTAGCTATGCCCCGCCCATCACTAGCTAAGCTCCACCCACACCTCGCCGTGTTGGGATTGATCTATCCCCAAATGCTGTCTTCAAATATGCGTTCGTGACGTACTTATCGACGTAATTCATGACGTCGTTCATTATGATGTCATTGTACACATCATGCAGTTCATTATGACGTCATATGATGGGTGGGTACGCTGGAAAGGTGAATTGGCGGCCATCTTGGATCAATTTCCCACCAAAAACTCCCATGCTAAAGCAATAGTAAATTTTAAATCTTTTCTTCACTTGATTGATTCCAATTATATTTAGCAGGCAGCATCGTTAGGGCATAGAGAGCCAGGTTTGTTCAAAGCACGCTGTTTGGCCAATATGGCCAGCAACTATCTTGGATTTTAGCCGATTTTTATAAGTACCTTTCATACTAAAACAATAGGAAACTTTTTATGTTTTCTCAAGAACTGCTGGGCCGATTTTAAACAAATTTGGTAGTGCACATCCATGTACGTGTTGCAGCTCTGGCGAAAGCTTATGGCTCCACTTATAAGGGGTGACCTTTCTCGTTGAGACGCCTTGGTTCCAGTTGAGCGATACTGGCCCTTTGGACCTCTTGTTGTTATATTATTATTATTATTATTATTATTATTATTATTATTATTATTATTAATTTTTATCTGTTCGTGGATTCACAAAACAACCAATGGCGCCATTCGGTCATGGCTTAAGCCTTTGAACACTGAATTCCCAGATTTTCAATTAAAAATATTCTTACATTTCTATTCAGATAACGTACACACATGTTACATATTCTTTGTACGCTGTTGAATAATCGTTATTTAGAAACTAATTTGGCAACAGCTTCAGCATATCTGTTGATTAACGAGTGTAAGTAACCTATTAAAGACTAGCCTGAATATTTGTTAATTGACGAGAAGAAGTATTCTATTAAAGACTAGCCTGAATATCTGTTTGACGAGAAGAAGTATTCTATTAAAGACTAGCCTGAATATCTGTTGATTAACGAGAAGAAGTATTCTATTTAAGACTAGCCTGAATATCTGTTGATTGACGAGAAGTAATCTATTAAAGACTAGCCTGAATATCTGTTGATTAATGAGAAGTAATCTATTAAAGGCTAGCCTGAATATCTGTTGATTAATGAGAAGTAATCTATTAAAGACTAGCCTGAATATCTGTTGATTAACGAGAAGTAATCTATTAAAGACTAGCCTGAATATCTGTTGATTAACGAGAAGTAATCTATTAAAGACTAGCCTGAATATCTGTTGATTAACGAGAAGTAACCTATTAAAGACTATCTTGAATATCTGTTGATTATCGAGAAGAAGTAATCTATTAAAGACTATCTTGAATATCTGTTGATCAACAAGAAGAAGTAATCTATTAAAGACTATCTTGAATATCTGTTGATTATCGAGAAGAAGTAATCTATTAAAGACTATCTTGAATATATGTTGATCAACAAGAAGAAGTAACCTATTAAAGGCTATCTTGAATATCTGTTGATTAAAGAGAAGAAGTAATCTATTAAGGACTATCTTGAATATCTGTTGATTAATGAGAAGTAATCTATTAAAGGCTATCTTGAATATCTGTTGATCAACGAGAAGAAGTAACCTATTAAAGACTATCTTGAATATCTGTTGATTAACGAGAAGTAATCTATTAAAGGATATCTTGAATATCTGTTGATTAACGAGAAGAAGTAACCTATTAAAGACTATCTTGAATATCTGTTGATCAACGAGAAGTAACCCATTAAAGACTATCTTGAATATCTGTTGATTAACAAGAATTAATCTATTAAAGGCTATCTTGAATATCTGTTGATTAACGAGAAGTAATCTATTAAAGGCTATCTTGAATATCTGTTGATCAACGAGAAGAAGTAATCTATTAAAGACTATCTTGAATATCTGTTGATTAACGAGAAGTAATCTATTAAAGGCTATCTTGAATATCTGTTGATTAACGAGAAGAAGTAACCTATTAAAGACTATCTTGAATATCTGTTGATCAACGAGAAGAAGTAATCTATTAAAGACTATCTTGAATATCTGTTGATTAACGAGAAGTAATCTATTAAAGGCTATCTTGAATATCTGTTGATTAACGAGAAGAAGTAACCTATTAAAGACTATCTTGAATATCTGTTGATTAACGAGAAGTAACCTATTAAAGACTATCTTGAATATCTGTTGATTAACGAGAAGAAGTAATCTATTAAAGACTATCTTGAATATCTGTTGATTAACGAGAAGTAATCTATTAAAGACTATCTTGAATATCTGTTGATTAACGAGAAGAAGTAACCTATTAAAGACTATCTTGAATATCTGTTGATTAAAGAGAAGAAGTAATTTATTAAAGGCTATCTTGAATATCTGTTGATTAATGAGAAGTAATCTATTAAAGGCTAGCCTGAATGTCTGTTGATTAACGAGAAGTAATCTATTAAAGGCTAGCCTGAATATCTGTTGATTAACGAGAAGTAATCTATTAAAGACTAGCCTGAATATATGTTGATTAATGAGAAGTAATCTATTAAAGGCTAGCCTGAATATATGTTGATTAACGAGAGGTAATCTATTAAAGGCTAGCCTGAATATCTGTTGATTAACGAGAAGTAATCTATTAAAGATTATCTTGAATATCTGTTGATTAACGATAAGTAATCTATTAAAAACTATCTTGAATATCTGTTGATTAACGAGAAGTAATCTATTAAAGACTATCTTGAATATCTGTTGATTAACGAGAAGTAATCTATTAAAGACTATCTTGCATATCTGTTGATTAACGAGAAGTAATCTATTAAAGGCTAGCCTGAATATCTGTTGATTAACGAGAAGTAATCTATTAAAGGCTAGCCTGAATATCTGTTGATTAACGAGAAGTAATCTATTAAAGACTATCTTGAATATCTGTTGATTAACGAGAAGTAATCTATTAAAGACTATCTTGAATATATGTTGATTAATGATAAGTAATCTATTAAAGACTATCTTGAATATATGTTGATTAAAGAGAAGAAGTAACCTATTAAAGACTATCTTGAATATCTGTTGATTAACGAGAAGAAGTAATCTATTAAAGACCATCTTGAATATCTGTTGATTAACGAGAAGTAATCTATTAAAGACTATCTTGAATATCTGTTGATTAACGAGAAGAAGTAATCTATTAAAGACTATCTTGAATATCTGTTGATTAAAGAGAAGAAGTAATCTATTAAAGACTATCTTGAATATCTGTTGATTAACGAGAAGTAACCTATTAAAGACTATCTTGAATATCTGTTGATTAAAGAGAAGAAGTAATCTATTAAAGACTATCTTGAACATCTGTTGATTAACGAGAAGTAATCTATTAAAGACTATCTTGAATATCTGTTGATTAACGAGAAGACGTAGCCTATTATTAAAGTCTAGACTGAATATATGTTGATTGACGAGAAAATACAACATTCCTATTCAGATAGCCGAAATATATAGAATAAATCATAATTTCTCGCAAATACTAAACGCGCAGAACAACCAAATCTGCCTGTTGCGGCCGAACATTCATGTTAAATGCTCAAATTCTAATCATCGACATACGTAACCAAAACAGACATTTTCAAAGTAATTATCTTTCATGGATCGGTGTAATAAAGATTTAAATTTCAAATCATATCACCGTCATACAGTTCCCACCCACCTACCTTTCTTGCATATGAAAGTAGTATGTCACGAACAGTCCTAGAGGGCAACTTAGCAG
>JAVVLW010001959.1:0-17000 GCA_034401795.1 Chaetoderma sp. LZ-2023a
GTACCTCAGGGCGCGAACTGGCAGAGGGCGTCAACTCAAGCCCCAGCAGCCTCAAAATTGGCATATAGCGCTTTTAGGTGTTATTTCATGGGACCCTGTTTTACTTCACGTTTCTTGAAGGGATGCTGAATGTCATGACCATGATGTCCATATGGTTGACGCCTGTTGTGGAAAAATGCACAGACTGCTGACGATACCCATTAACTAACCCATCTGTACATTCTGAAAATAAAGAGAACATCGATAGAAAATCATGGTAATACCAGTGGTCTTGGACATGAAGTTGAGTTACAAATGGCAACCCATAGTAGACAAAATAAAATGCTGTTTGATTGAACAGCGACCAGAGCAGATTAATGCTACCCAATTTCCCATGACAGAAGATGGTATACTGACACTTTAATCAAGAATAACCCTAAAATAATCTTCCTAATTGAAATGCATATCATAGAAAGTGGCTGCTTTATAAGAACCACAAACATCCTTGTTTTGTTTGTCATGTATGCTGTTTTCGCACGATAACCACCACCGCCGCCGCCGCCGCCGCCGCTGCCGCCGCCGCCGCCGCCGCCACCGCTGCTGCTGCTGCTGGTGATACTACTACAACTACTACAACTACTACTACTACTACTACTAATACTGCTGCTGCTGCTGCTGCTGCTGCTGCTGCTGCTGCTGCTGCTGCTGCTGCTGCTACTACTACTACTACTACTACTACTACTACTACTACTACTACTACAAAGATTTTTTACATAATTTTCCGGATCAACATCAAGACGCTGATTACATTGAAATCCAATTGTGAAACAGTATGTAGTGATCAAGTCACCACAGCCTGCAAAGTAAAACCCCTGTCACACCTACTGCGATCAGGCCGGCGCTTGCATTGCGCTGAAAAATATCATAATATGAATAATACGCAACAAGAGCGCGGAAAACTGTCCAAAATTGTCAAACTTTTAAAAACAACGTAGCGCTTAGTATGCTCCTATCCCGCTTATCACGTTTTCATTGCGCTCTTAATACGACCCATTGCGTTCCTACTTTGTCACGTCTCACGCTCTCACGCGCTCTCACTACGCTTCCTCTACGCTGTAAACGTTCTTAGTGCGTGCAGGTCGCTGTCACTGCGTTGCTAGTACGTTCTCAATACGGTTGCAAAACGTTCTCTGCGTCGGCACGGAGAGTATAAATAGAGCCTCCTGCGTGCTCGAGCCATCAGTCTGTTTTCGGCGTACATCGCATCAAACAACGTAGTCACAATGGTAAAAGCCAAAGGCAAGACTCCAGCACCCAAGGGCAGAGGGAGGGGAAGAGAAAGGCAGTATCCTCCACCACCACTGTCCCATGCGCCCAGTGCTACGCCCATTGCTGTTGCTGATGATAAAGAACTTACTCAACAAGAAGACACACAAGACACTCAAGAATCCCAACAAGTCCAAGGTATGTTAATGTATGGCTAATTGTTTTTACCTTTTCTTTCAGGTTAAATGTATATTTTGTATATTGTATATAGTACCATGGATAAATTGCTTTGGGCTAATGTTTTTATTGTACAATCGATGTCAAATGAAGATTATCTCATCTCATGTTATCTTATCTTATGTTATTTTATCTTATGTATCTTCAGACCAAGAAGTCCAAGAAGAGGGAGGCAGTGGAGATTCGTCCAGAGATGTTAGTCCTGCTACTGCCCAGCCCAAGAAGAAGGCAAAGAAGATCACTGACCTGAATGATGATGAGGAGGAGATTATGGCTGTATGGATCCGGGAGAATGAATGCCTCTATAATAAGAAGTTGAACGCTTACAAGGACATGAACAAGAAGAACAAATTGCGGGAGGACCAGGCGAAGGAGATAAACAAGGATAGTGAGATGCTACAGATCTGTTATCGGTCCTTGCGGACTAGGTATGGCCGCCTCCTGAAGACGAAGTCCGGTGATGGGGCAGCTGAGGTCACTGAGAGGGACGAATGGATCCTGTCAAAATTGTCCTTCCTCCGGACCCACATCTATGATGTGAAGAAACACACCACTGTCGGTGTAAGTTAAAATTAAATAAAATTAAATATCATTTTCTTGTCAGTATTAATATGCACTTCTATTGTATAACATTGTGAATACCTTCATATATGAAATACATGCAAAATACATATAAAATTAATGTAAAATATTTTTTAAGTTAAATAATTTTATATAAATAATTTTATATAAATAATTTTATAAAAATAATTGTATATAAATAATTGTATATAAATTGTATACAAAAATTGTAATTACCTTTTACTTACCTTCTTTGTTTTTGTCTTTACAGGTCAAGACCAAGGTGGCTGCTGCAGCTGCTGCATCTGGCGGTGCTGCCGATGGTACTGATGATGAGGTACAAGAGGTGCTGACACCCACTGCTGGCTCTTCTACTGAGGCACCTGTCGTCCAAGATGTGAGGCCCAAGAGGCCATCAGCCAAGAAGTCAGCAGAAGAAGACCAAATACTTGCTGGTATCGAAGAGAGAGGGCGGCAGTCCATTGTGATACAGGAGAAAATGCTGGACATGCTGAAGTCGGCACAGTGAGTCACAGAGAGGACAACGTATGCTGACTTGGCCAGGTCCGTGATGGAAGATCTTGATCCATCGTTGTGGCGGCAGTTCCAGATGCAGCACTCCCAGCTTCTCTACAAGTATCTCGTGTTAAATTATGACCTGAAGGCCCGGTCAGCAGCCCAGCAGTCCTCTCAGGTTCCCTATCAGGAGTACCGGGCTCCCTCTCAGCAGGGAGGACCAGGTATTACCAGGCTCCTTCTCAGCAGTACCAGGTTCCCTCTCAGCAGTACCAGGCTCCCTCTCAGCAGTACCAGGCTCCCTCTCAGCAGTACCAGGCTCCCTCTCAGCAGTATCAGGCTCCCTCTCCATCATCTGCCATGTGGCAACTAGCACCTCAGTATTGGCCAACCACTGTTCAGGCGGGTACTTCTGTCTGCGGGTCACAGTCTGCAGAGTGGGTACAGAGCCATACACAGCCACCTCAGCCCCCTCAGGTGACGACATTGCAGCCCATGGCCAGGCAATCTTCTACGATGACCTGGCGGGCCCCCTCAACTACACCCACATCCGCCACCAGCTCCCCTGTGCATGCACCGCAAACATCATCCTTCAACCTGAGCAGCATCCCAGAGGCCAATACTAGTGACACTTCATTCAGCGACTCATTCCTCGAGAGACTGATAGGCCCTGATTCCAACAAGAAGCAGCAGTCGGATGGCAACAACAACCAGGACAAGTAGTGCTTCAGAGACAGTGTGTTTGTGTATCAGAGACAGTTTATAAGTGCTTCAGAGACAGTGTGGTTGTATACCATTTTATTTTATTTTTTATTTAGTTTATTATGTTCCATGGTTACTATTACTTGTAACAAAATAAAGGCTGCAATTTATTATTGTATGGAAACTTGAAATACATGTTGTCCTAGTTTACTTTAACCCTTTATCTAACATAACGGCCAAAATTGGCCAGAAAATGAACATATACCTACTACAACCAAAAAATAAGAGCAATCAGAGATTGCAAACACTCGCCCCTCCATTTTTGTCACATTTTCCCCATTAATCCGTAATTTGATCTGATCCGGATCCGGGTATTTCAGAGTGGATCATGACCAAACTTTGGTGATTCTCTCAGAACAGCAGCACCAATAATCTGTTAAAGTTTTAGTTGGATCAGATTTGCAGTTTTGGAGAAAACCGATTTACAAGAAAATTAAAAAGCCAATTTTCACCCAAAATATTGGACCTAGAAAGATAAATCCTTCAAAAGGCACAACAGGTATCATAAGTGAAGTGTATGCCAAATTTCGTTGAAATATGTTCAATTGTTTCAGAGATATGCTGCGGACAGACACACAGACAGACAGACGCACGCACGCACACACGCACGCACGCACGTACGCACGCACGCACGCACGCACGCACGCACGCACGCACGCACGCACGCACGCACAGACACGATTACAATACCATCTTCCTCTTCGGGGCGAGGGTATATAAAAGAAGTTACTCAACAAAACTATACAAATATTGGTATCATTAGAACCGGCTCATCGAGTACCCATATTTGTATGGTTTTGCCGAAATGGAAATTTTTCTGAAAAATGTGAATTCTAATTTATTTTTTGAAAAATCTGTGTTAGGTAAAGGATTAATACAATTTTACTTTATTAAAATAAACTTAAACATTTTGCACCACTTAAACATTTTGCCACATTAAAACTGTTCATATCTTTGGCAACTGTTCATATATTTCACAACTGTTCATATATTTCACAACTGTTCATATATTTCACAACTGTTCATATATTTCACAACCGTTCATATATTTCACAACTGTTCATATATTTCACAACTGTTAATATATTTCACAACTGTTCATATATTTCACAACTGTCCCTATATCATCCTGGCCTGCCAGGGCACAGAGCCGGCAGATGAATTGAAGAAAAGCTTGAGGTATTCTCGTTGTTTCTTGGCTGCAGTGCTGTCACGGCTGGGCCCTCTCAGGTTGTCTACCTCGTGCATCCTGGCACCAGCCCTCCAAACACCTGTGATCACTTGATGGTTGGCATCCTCCATATCCAATGCAGCATTTTTAAGGGCAGAATAGCGCATTCTCATCAAATTATGAAGACAGACGCAGGCCTCGACGATGAGTCGTATGGTGTCAGGTTCATGCTGCATGGTGGTCAGAAGAATCTGCCAGCGTTGGGCAAGGATGCCGAAGCTGTTCTCCACTATGCGACGCCCTCTGGATATCCTGTAGTGGAAGATCATCTGCTCTTTGGTCATCTTGCGCTGCGAGTATGGCTTCATCAGGTATGTCCGCAGCCCAAACGCCTCATCACCGAGGAAGAAATATGACGTGTCCCTGCAATAATACCAAGTTAATATTAAACTCAGCTGATGTAATATGTCTTCATAGACAGAATATCAAATAAGGCGTTTATTGCACCCACTTCTAAGGGGGTTTCACATGCCACTCTATAAACTCACCTGTAGTCATTTGGTAGGTGGTCTGCTGCTGGAAGGCCAATGGTCCCATCTGCTAGGCACGCCTTCAGCCCTGATTCATTGAAGATCTGTGCATCTGACATGTGTCCGTGGCCACCAACATCTACCAGAGGAAGTTGTAGTCTACGTCTACAAGGCCCATCAGAACAATGGAATAGAAGCCTTTATAATTGTGATAAATGCTTCCACTGTTTTGTGGCTTTCTGCAGGCAACATGCTTTCCATCAAGGGCTGCGCAGGCATGAGGGATGTTCCATCCACGTGCACAATGTTCAGCAATGGGACGCCATTCTGTGGGGGTGGTTGGACAAGTGATGACTTCGTTCTTGTATTCTTCTACGATGGCATGGCAGACTTCTCGTACTACGACAGACATGGTATTAAGAGGAACTCTGAAGTCAAACTTCATACTGGAGTATTTGTCACCGGATGCCAGATGGCGCATAGCCATTGCAATCTTCATCCCTGGTTTGATAGCCTTTCTATATCGGGTGTCTAGTTTGATGCATCTTGGACCAAGTCTGGTGATACTCGCGGGAAGTTGAAGAAGGATGCAGGATCTTCATCCCGTAGCTCAGGCATCAGGCATCAGGCAGTGGTAGTGGCCAAACTGAACTCTTCTCCCCACGTCTAACCATAGTCGGACCCAGCATCTCCTCGGCCTTGCCCTCCTCCTTCTCCGTCTCATTCTCACGATGTTGACAAATGCCGCGTCATTCTCTGCCTGTTCTACCTGCAAATTTACCAACTCCTGTACATGCGTGCGCGCGTGCGTGCGTGCGTGCGTGCGTGCGTGCGTGCGTGCGTGCGTGCGTGCGTGCGTGTGTGTGTGTGTGTGAGCAGATCGCATTTCAAAGTGAGATCGTACTGTAAACCTGCTGCAAACGTCGGAAGAACGCCATTTGTCACGCTTTGACGTATAACGAGCGCCATAGATGCAGTGGCTGCGCCGTGTGGACGTTCTATGAGCGGGAACCAGTCCATAACGCCTGGTGGCAGCGCAGTAAGAGCGCAATAAGGTCGGGAGAGAGACGTAGTGAGCGTAATAAGGACAGGAGAGGCACATAGTGAGAGTTTGATTAAGCTTACTGCAGTCGCAGAGGACAAGGTTGATTTCTTGCTGCGACCGCGAGTAGCTTACATGCATCCTGGCTACGTCAACGGGACGCTCATGCTTTGCGCTGCCACGGCGACAGTACCGAGCCATTGCAGTGCCCTGGTCAGAGCGCCGAACCGCTGCGGTTGTTTTGTGCATGCACAAAACAAGCGTGGCGCTCTGGCGCTCACGGGCGACCATGGGGACATTCTCCCGTCCTAGCCAGTGTCCACTGCGTCACCAATCGGTTCTTGGAGACATTAATGCGTTTAGCTTGGCGCTTTGATAATTTTTTAGCGCAATGCAAGCGCCGGCCTGATCGCAGCAGAGTGTCACAGAGGTTTAAATGAAATGAAATGAAATGAAATGAAATGAAATGAAATGATTAATGAAATGAAATTAATGATTAATGAAATTGATTGGTACGGAACGAAATTACACGCTTTGACCATACAGATCTACAATGTAACATTGAAAGTTGGCATAACATAACAGTTTAACTAGAATTTACAGAAACAAAAGCATAATTCGAACGAACATGAAATTACATAATATATACAGTCAGCCTTGTGCGACTAGCCACATAGTTCTGGAACCAAGAGGATGGCGCTTCTCCAAGACAGGTGGTCCGAATACCACCTGTCTCAAAAATACGTACAGTTGCTAATGGAGGGATCCAAGCTGTCACTCACGTAATTGACGTCATATTAAATTACTTTATTACAGGGCTAGTGTCATAATCATTAATAAGTTTAACACAGTCGGGGAAAAATGAATAGTCCGCAATGAAGAGTACCAATTGTATGTGTTGGATCGATGTATAGTTTAATAACTGTTCTGTTGAAAAGTTTGAATCTAACCTGACCTGGAGCCGTTGTTGCCATAGGCAGCCACTGTTCACAGGCAAATTAGCTTCAAAATATACAACAGTTTAACTGTACTGGGCGTTAAAGACGTATCTCCGTTCCACAATGGGATTAGAGGGGGGATTGAATTTAAGCGTATTATCTATATTGACATAGCAAACTCCTTAGACAATGGCAGCAGTGCAATTCGTGAGTGTGTGTCAATGAAGGCGATGAAAGCATGCATCCAGGTAGATGAAGGGATTTGTGTAAATATGGCATTTCTAATTGTAGTGTAGCAACTGTAACCATAGATGCATTCTAACGAATTTATTTATACAGTCGTGATGCTACAATAATACACATTAGAGATTGAAGCTTGAATGTGTAGATTTTTAGAAAGCTCCAATTCTGTGTGTAGTAAATAATGTGTGTGATTGTTAAAGATTGCCAAAGTGCATATTCAGTTATTTCTTATGGTTTCTGACTAGCTCATTTACCAGTGTGATCCTGCTTGATAGCATGTAGAACTTATATTTGCTGTGTTGTCACTTCCAATGAATAATGATACTGACTCTTATGTATGTCGATAATTGCATAAGAACCTGTCTGTCAAAGATTTGCTGAGCAAGGGAAGTGGTGCTATGGACATAACAACTAATCAAAAGTGGTTTCAGCGGCATATACACAAGAAATCATGGGAACCTAAGCTTTAGCCTCAAAATCACACCTAATTATGACTGATTCTTTGATATGATATAGCATTTCTATAAGTAAAAATAAAATGATTCACATGCATTTGTTCCATAGGCTTAAGAGGGTACTGCATTAACACCTCTTTGTCTGTTTAAGAGGTACTGCAGGCAAGCATGTTTGTCTGCTTAAGAGGGTACTGTAGTTACGTCTGTTTGTATGCTTAAGAAGGTACTACAGTTACGCCTGTCTGTCTGGTTAAGAGGATACTGCAGTAACGCCTGTTTGTATACTTAAGAGCGTACTGAAGTTACGCATGTTTGTCTGCTTAAGAGGGGACTGCAGCTACGCCTGTTTGTCTGCTTAAGAGGGTATTGCAGTTACCCCTGTTTGTCTGCTTAAGAGGGTACTGCAATTACGCATGTCTGTCTGCTTAAGCGGGTACTGCAGTTACGTTTGTTTGTATGCTTAAGAGGGTATTGCAGTTACGCACGTCTATCTGCTTAAGAGGGTACTGCAGTTACGTCTGCTTGTCTGCCTAAGAGGATACTGCTGTAACGCCTGTTTGTCTGCTTAAGAGCCTATTAAAGTTACACCTATTTGTGTTCTTAAGAGGGTACAGCAGGCGCGCGTGTTTGTCTGCTTGAGTGTCTACTGCAGTTACGCTTGTTTGTATGCTTAAGAGGATACTGTAGTAACGCCTGTTTGTTTGCTTAAGAGGTACTGCAGTCACGCCTGTTTGTCTGCTTAAGACGCTACTGTAGTTACGCATGTTTTATTCTTAAGATGGTACTGCACTTACGCTTGTTGTCTGCTTAAGAGGACACTGTAGTTACGCCTGTTTGTATTCTTAAGATTGTGCTACAGTTACGCCTATTGTCTGCCTTAGAGGGTACTGCAGTGACGCATGTTTGTCTGCTTAAGAGGGAACTGCCGTCACGCCTGTTTGTCTGCTGAAGAGGGATTGCAGTTACACCCATTTGTCTGCTTAAGAGGGTACTGAAATTACGCCTGTTGTCTGCTTAAGAGGGTACTGCACTTACGCTTGTTTGTCTGCTTAAGAGGGTACTGAAGTGATGCCTGCTTTCCTGCTTAAGTGGGATTGCGGTTACGTCTGTTTGTCTGCTTAAAAGGGTATTGCATATGCGCCTGTTTGTCTGCTTAGGAGGGTACTGCAGTTATGCCTCTTTGTCTGCTTAAGAATGTACTGCAGCTACGCATGTTCGTCTGCTCAAGAGGGTACTGCAGCTACGCCCGTTTGTTTGCGTAAGAGGGTACTGCAGCTATGCCTGATTGTTTGCATATCAGGGTACTGCAGCTACGCCTATTTTTCTTCTTAAGAGGTACTTCAGGCACGCATGTTTGTCTGCTTAAGAGGGTACGGCAGTCACGCCTGTTTGTCTGCTTAAGAGCATACCATTTGTCTCCTTAAGAGGGTACAGCAGGCACGCGTGTTTGTCTGCTTAAGAGGGTACTGCATTAACGCCTCTTTGTCTGCGTAGGAGGTACTGTAGGCACGCATGTTTGTCTGCTTAAGAGGGTACTGTAGTTACGCCTGTTGTCTGCTTAAGAGGGGACAGCAGTTACGCCACTTGTTATGCTTAAGAGGGTAATGAAATTACGCCTGTTTGTCTGCTTACGAGGGTACTGCAGTTACGCCTGTCTGTCTGATTAAGAGGGTACTGCAGTAACTCCCGTTTGTATGCTTAAGAGGATACTGAATTTACGCCTGTTTGTCTGCTTAATTGGGTACTGAAATTACGCCTGTTTGTCTGCTTAAGAGGGATGGCAGTTACGCCTGTTTGTCAGCTTAAGAGGGTACTGCAGTTACGCCTTGTCTGCTTAAAAGGCACTGCAGTTACGCTTGTTTGTTTGCTTAACAGGGTACTGAAATTACGCATGTTTTCCTTCTTAACTCAAATTGCAGTTACGCTTGTTTGTATGCTTAAGAGGGTACTGAAATTACGCATGTTTTCCTTTTTAAGTGAGATTGCAGTTACGCCTGTTTGTCTGCTTAATATGGCACTGCAGTTATGCCTGTTTGTCTGCTTAAGAGTGTACTGCAGCTATACATGTTTGTCTGCTTATGAGGACACTGCAGTTGCACCTGTTTGTCTGCTTATGAGGACAGTGCAGTTGCACCTGTTTGTCTGCTTATGAGGACACTGCAGTTGCACCTGTTTGTCTGCGTATGAGGACACTGCAGTTGCACCTGTTTGTCTGCTTATGAGGACACTGCAGTTGTACCTGTTTGTCTGCTTATGATGACACTGCAGTTGCGCCTGTTTCTCTGCTGAAGAGGGTACTGCAGTTACGCCTGTTTCTCTGCTTAAGAGGGTAGTGCAGTTAGGTCTGTTTGTCTACCTAAGAGGGTATTGCAGTTCAGTATGTTTATCTGTATCATTGCTATCTCTGTCTGCATTTCTGTGCTGATTTAATGGTGTGACACATGTGACAATACATGTCTCTAGATGTGGATCATTTTGCCGTTTCAATCTTGAATATGCTCGGATTTTTGCTGATCATAATTCCTCAAATTTCTCGTCATTTCAGAGATGTTCGTGACGCAGAGACAGCACATCTTGACTTTCCTGCGCATTGAGCAGCATGCTTTAATTACGTCATCCCTGACGTTTACAACGATCGGGACGCCTCAACTAATACCGGGTCTTTTCGGAATTGCCCTGCTATTAAACGGCCGGAACACGTCTATCAGGCTGCAACAAACGGATCTCACATTTCTTTCAACAACACAAACAGTTGAACGGGGTTTTACAATTAAACTTGACGTCAACATAATGTCGTTACTGAACAACACATACATATTGACCAATGGTGGTGACTTGCCCACTTATTCAGGCATATCGCTGTTCTACCGCAGTGGAGAATTTGTTCTCACCGTGTCAACGACAACGCAGATATGGCGGGTAAGTTAAATGTTAATCGTGTGGTACGTGCAGACCAGAAAACACAAATTAGTAACACCCCCCCCCCCACCTCCACCACCAACTCACCCACCCCACCCCAGCACATTTTTCAAAGAAAGATGGGAATGGAGAATTCCAGTTTATACGCCAATCATATGACGTCGTAATCAACTACACGACGTGTATGATGACGTCATAATCAATTACGTCATGAATGACGAACGCTTAAGTGTAGACTGTGAACACTATAACATCGATATTACATTCAAGAAATTAAAGTAGCTAAGCACTCAGAGCAGCAACTACAGACATGCCATAAACTAGTATTCATGGAGCAAAAGCAGGCATCGTACCGGGGTTTAGGTTTCGAATCCGATCAAGGGTCTTGGACTATGTTATTAGTTTTGATACATCACTGATCGTGTTGCATTCATCGACCTGGCTATACCAACGCGAAAACGCACCACCACTAAGTATCGCATAGTCAACGCATACGGCCCAACTACCGAAAAAGCCAAATAAAATCCAGCAATATTAGATTCCGTCTGTGCAGGACTGAGCTCTGCCATTACGAGCCCAGCTAGATGGCAACTGTTTGTGTGTGGAGAGTTCAACTCCAAGCTGGGTAAACTCGGAATTGCAGACAAAAGGTCAGGACTTGACTATGGCATGGGATCGTATGGAGAGGGCCCACACAACAGCAATGTAGGTGCACTGCTGATATTCCTTAGTTCCAATGGCCTATTTGCCACAAATAAAGCTTTCAAACACCCATGCGATCATCGGACAACATGGACCGGACACATTGCTGATCACATCGCCTCAAAAGGTTCTACGGCTACAACAGCTGTCTTCAACCAAATAGATTTCATACTATGGTAGACAGAAGCAAACTTCGGAATGCTCGTTCGTATGGAGGCACAAAACCTAAATTTTGACCATAGGCCAATCATTACACGCCTCCAGATGAACAATCTTTACCTAATGTATAAACGCCATACAAGGAAAGAGGGTAGAGTCACCTACAACATACCCAAACTCATCAGCAGCACTGATACTCAAATGTCATACAACAGGACTCTCGGGAGCAGATAGCCAACATCGACGTTAGCTCCAATCTAAACGAATCCCTAACCAAAATACTGAAAGCTATGGAATCATCAGCTACCAGCACCATATGTGTTCTTAAAAACAACTGAACTAGATATGCTGACGACCATCTAGTAGTAAAACTGTCAGCAGCGTAGAAGGCGTTATGGCTGCGCATCTATCAAGGTGGCCAAAGTGAAGACCGCACCAAGCTATGGCGGGAGCGCAATAACATTCTGCGCCACATTAATGAAAGCACAAAAGATCTTGCTATTCACCAAGCAGACTCCCCAGCATATTAAATCACTGCCATGGATGACTGTCACAAAATGTGTCGCGCATCCTGAGCCCTGAGAGTTACTGTCTACGCACGTACACAACTCTGAATGACACTTTATCGGGACTGACCAGGGAAAAGCTGAGGCTATTAGAGAATTGTTCAAGGAACAGTTCACGGACCACGATGATGTGGCCTTGCACCCGTTTTAGGAGACACTAGACCATTATTAACACTTATTAAAACAGCAGAAGTTGGGAAGGCACTTAAATTCCTGAAAAAATTGACGTGCATCTGGACCTGAGCAATGAATTATTCAAATATGCAAGTGACATTATCTCAAAACCGATCACGCACCTAATCAATTCAGCTGTTATGCGCCACCTTTCCATCGACGCTGTACATCAAAGTACCCAAGCCCAAGAAGCCACCTGGCTCCAACCAACCTGCGGCCCATTGTGCTGCTCAACAACATATGGAGAATCCTATCCAATGTTACTCTATACCGCATCCGAGACAAGATCGATGACTTCACCGGGTCATGTCAAAGTGGCTTCAAACGTGGACACAGCTGAGCACACATTGCATGGGCTCAACGCATGCTTGAGTCGACAGTCATGTCCAATCACCAGGATTTCCACAAAATGAACATTGACATGTCACGAGGCTTCGACACAATTAAACACTTAAAGATCCTAGATGTACTACACCAAGCCAGTTGTAATGAAGATGAGCTACGACTAGTGAGACTACTGCTTGCAGACACCAAGCTGAGAGTATGAGTCAAGTCAGTGAAGTATGTAGAGTTTGAGACATCAATTGGCTCCCCACAGGGAGATGGTCTATTCCATGTGCTTTTCAGCTGTTACCTTGCTGCTGCATTGAAATCCGAGTGGGAAGGTTCCACAGAACCAAACCCCCAGTGCCAATACTGGGTATGTCGCTAGAGATGGAATATGCCGACGATGTGCACTTCATAGATGAGTTCCACAGAACCAAACCCCCAGTGCTAATAGCTGCAAGCAAACTAAAAATTGAGAATCTCTTTGTGAATGAATCCAACATATACCTATCTACAAAGCATGAAACTGAAGAAAATGGCCATCCAGTTTGTGGCGGCGAACTATGGAGGAATAGTAAAATCCGGGGCTCACTGCTTTGCTGTACTGTTGACATAATAGGCTCCACCTGGTGGTTGTGGGTCAAAATTCAAAAGGGCAAAGAAAGGAACGTGTGGGATGTGCGATGACGCACGATCGACCATCCATCCAATCTCGTTTAAGGTCAATGAGTATTCTGTTGACTATTATATATACATTGCCGTGTATATATATATTAGGTGCCTTGAAATTGAGACATTGAGAATAAGAATGGCTAAATGTGTTAACGATGTACACTCTGTTTGTTCTACACATACATATCTAGTATTAGATTATTTTGATGGCAAGAACAATAGAGGAAGCCATTTTAGCTATGCACCACCCATTCCTAGCTAAGCTCCGCCCACCTTTTTATGCGTGTTGGAATTGATTTGCAACTTTGAAACCTGTATTCCCAGAAGCTGAATTATTTCAATGTAACTATTATAGGCCTTATTGGTAAGCTGTTGTATGACAACAACGGCTCAAAAAATTGAATTATTTTCAAAATATTCGACAGAATGTTTATTAAATTGTAAATTCATAAAAGACAGAATTCGTACACTTTTGTGACGAACTTTTCTATTTTTTTCTTGACGAAGCTACGTCATTTTGATTGTGATGTATTTGATTATAACGTCATGTATTTGAGTGGCATATTGGATTCATCTATTGTGGTGTTTCTTTATAGGCAGCAACAGGGGGGTTTTATGTATTAGCTTACGACATGCTCAGTATGTATTAGCTTACGACATTCTCAGTATGTATTAGCTTATGACATTCTCAGTATGTATTAGCTTACGACATTCTCAGTATGTATTAGCTTACGACATTCTCAGTATGTATTAGCTTACGACATTCTCAGTATGTATTAGCTTACGACATTCTCAGTATGTATTAACTTACGACATTCTCAGTATGTATTAGCTTACGACATTCTCAGTATTATTAGCTTACGACATTCTCAGTATGTATTAGCTTACGACAGTCTCAGTATGTATTAGCTTACGACATTCTCAGTATGTATTAACTTACGACATTCTCAGTATGTATTAGCTTACGACATTCTCAGTATGTATTAACTTACGACATTCTCAGTATGTATTAGCTTACGACATTCTCAGTATGTATTAGCTTACGACATTCTCAGTATGTATTAACTTACGACATTCTCAGTATGTATTAGCTTACGACATTCTCAGTATGTATTAACTTACGACATTCTCAGTATGTATTAGCTTACGACATTCTCACTATGTATTAGCTTACGACATTCTCAGTATGTATTAGCTTATGACATTCTCACTATGTATTAGCTTACGACATTCTCAGTATGTATTAGCTTACGACATTCTCAGTATGTATTAGCTTACGACATTCTCAGTATGTATTAGCTTACGACATTCTCAGTATGTATTAGCTTACGACATTCTCAGTATGTATTAGCTTACGACATTCTCAGTATGTATTAACTTACGACATTCTCAGTATGTATTAGCTTACGACATTCTCAGTATGTATTAGCTTACGACATTCTCAGTATCTATTAGCTTACGACATTCTCAGTATGTATTAGCTTACGACATTCTCAGTATGTATTAGCTTACGACATTCTCAGTATGTATTAGCTTACGACATTCGCAGTATGTATTAGCTTACGACATTCCCAGTATGTATTAGCTTACGACATTCTCAGTATGTATTAGCCTACGACATTCTCAGTATGTATTAGCTTACGACATTCTCAGTATGTATTAGCTTACGACATTCTCAGTATGTATTAACTTACGACATTCTCAGTATGTATTAACTTACGACATTCTCAGTATGTATTAACTTACGACATTCTCAGTATGTATTAGCTTACGACATTCTCAGTATGTATTAGCTTACGACATTCTCAGTATGTATTAACTTACGACATTCTCAGTATGTATTAACTTACGACATTCTCAGTATGTATTAACTTACGACATTCTCAGTATGTATTAACTTACGACATTCTCAGTATGTATTAACTTACGACATTCTCAGTATGTATTAGCTTACGACATTCTCAGTATGTATTAGCTTACGACATTCTCAGTATGTATTAGCTTACGACATTCTCAGTATGTATTAGCTTACGACATTCTCAGTATGTATTAGCTTACGACATTCTCAGTATGTATTAGCTTACGACATTCTCAGTATGTATTAGCTTACGACATTCTCAGTATGTATTAGCTTACGACATTCTCAGTATGTATTAGCTTACGACATTCTCAGTATGTATTAGCTTACGACATTCTCAGTATGTATTAGCTTACGACATTCTCAGTATGTATTAGCTTACGACATTCTCAGTATGTATTAGCTTACGACATTCTCAGTATGTATTAGCTTACGACATTCTCAGTATGTATTAACTTACGACATTCTCAGTATGTATTAGCTTACGACATTCTCAGTATGTATTAGCTTCCGACATTCTCAGTATGTATTAGCTTACGACATTCTCAGTATGCATTAGCTTACGACATTCTCAGTATTATTAGCTTACGACATACTCAGTATGTATTAGCTTACGACATTCTCAGTATGTATTAGCTTACGACATTCTCAGTATGTATTAGCTTAAAGAAGGAAATGGAGGGATCCTTCCGGCTACTTAGGTAGCTGACGTCATAATCAAATATGTCATATGTTAGATGACGTCACTACCAAAATAGCGTAGCTCCGTCACGAAGATGGAAACATCCGTCACACAGTGTAGGCGATAGTAGGGCAATGAATTGTACCGCTTTTGTTTTAATAAACACGCTATTGAACATACTGCAACAGCTCTACGTTAAATTATTTTCGAAATATTCAACATATTGCCTGTATAGTTACCTTGAAATTTAGAGGCTGGGAATTCAGATTTCAAAGTTTCGAATAGATTCCAACAGGTCAAAATGTGTATGGAGCTTATTTTGATATGGACGGGTCGTGGCTATAATTGATACCTTTATTAACAATCTCATGCCATTTGTTGTGTCTTAATCAGATAACTGTATCTGCGGACAGAATTCCATTACATGCATGGCAGACTCTTCAAATGACTTGGAGTCTGACAACTGGCTTAGAGTTTTTCGTCAACCAAAATCGGATAGGCGCGAATAATACTCCCATAGCAAGAGTGCAACCATCAACTACCACAGCCGGGCTATCCATTGGCTTTCCATCGATGATAATTTCTACTGTCGTTGTGAACCACGCCCACATATTGGTGGAGAATATAAAGATCTGGGAAGTAGAGAAGACACTGCTGGAAGAGCTCAGGATTGTACCACGTAAGTGTTCATTAACATGTGAGAAAATGAAACGGTCCGATCTGTCTCTCAACTATCTGACGTCATAATCAAAATAAGTCACATGTTGACTGACGCTACAATCAAAATGACGTAGAAACTCGGAAAAGTCGCTCACTAAAGTGTACGAAATATAGAGCGGAGATGGACCTACAATTTAATAAATATTCTGTTGAAACTAAATTGACCGGGAGATGTTGCTGCCACAGCTCCCAGTCAAATTAGTTTCTAAATATTCAGCGGCTAACCTGTATAGTTACCTTGATATTTAGATTTCGGGAATCCAGGTTTCAAAGTTTCAAAGAGGCGCAAAGCTGGGTGGAGATTAGCTAGAAATGGGCGGGGCATAGCAAGAAATTGACCACTCTATTCTCTCATCTCATTAAAAAGTCAGTCACCAGCAGACGACAAGTGAATTTCCAAAAATGCTGTTCCCGATCTAAAGATAATTCATGATACGGAAAATTAGCTACCTCTCCGAGATGTAAAGTTTGTTTGACTGTAGCTTTCGTAACCATCTCGGGGACTCCTTCAGCCACTAACT
>JAVVLW010001960.1:0-43000 GCA_034401795.1 Chaetoderma sp. LZ-2023a
TGAAGACGGGTAGACATAATTAGAGTTGCCTCTGTATGCGGATGTTAGCCCGCAATCCTTGATGATTTAGTTTCCAAACAAAGTTGGTACTTACGGAGGAGGTGTCATCTTTTCCATCCATCATATGACGTCATAATCAACTACGTGACGTGTAGAATGACATCATAATGAATGACGTCATGAATGACGTAGATAAATACAATATATTTGAAGACGGGGTACTAATTTGACTGGGCGCTGTTGCTGCCATATGCAGCAACAGCGCCCAGTCAAATTAGTTGCAAAATATTCAACAGCTTACCTGTATAGTTTTCAGAAAATTGATAGTTAAGGTATTCTGGGATCGATCAATCCCAGCACGGTGAAATGTGGGTGGAGCTTAGCTAAGGCTGGAAAGGTGTATTCAGTGTACACTTAGGATTAAGACACGCTATTCGTCCTCTATGTGATCACACCACTGGCATTCTCGCTCTTCTACAGGGCATTTAATACGAGAAACCACTCTCGCTTTCTATCAACCATGGACCTTTCCATTTTAGCTATGCCCCGCCCATCTCTAGATAAGCTTCACCCACACCTCGCTCGTGTAGGCATTGATCGATCTCTGAACTCCCTGACTATCAATTTCTAGAAAACTGTACAGGTAAGCTATTGAATATTTTAGAACTAATTTGACTGGGCGCTGTTGCTGCCTATGGCAGCAACAGCATCCAGTCAAATTAGTTTCAAAATATTCAACAGCAGGTTTATTAAATAGTAGAGATGGATACTCTGGAAAGGTGAATTATAAGTACAATTTAGATATACATTTTACTGTCAGGATTAGGTTAGGTTACGCATTTGACTTATACGCGTTATCTTGCCTAGGTTGCTTAAGCTCTCGACATTGTGATATTATAAATTAATAGTAAAGAATAAAGACAGCCAATTATTCATTCACCGCCCGTCTTCGTGCACATTTGACATATTTGATAACTGTAAGTTATTTTGCATATAAAGCCTAATAGTTCATCCTAATGAAATATGTATATGTCACATATAAATCGATCCACATTTTCTCTGATATTCTACACTGTCGCTTTATTTTGTAGGTGTTTGTATTTGCGATGCTGGCTTTTCCGGAGATACTTGTTCCATTAGTAAAGAGACAACACCCGATGTTGATGACCTTCCGAGAGACAATGACCCGTGTGACATAGACACAGGAGCACCTTGTAGAGGCATCATCATTACAGGCAGTGACTTCGTGGAGAGTGACAATCTAACATGCCATATTAAATACGTCAACGTGAGTCCGTTGAGTCCGTTTGTCCATGACAAATGTATTTCATGATGTAGAAACGGTACAATTTGGCTTTGATTGCGGAGAGGGCGTGGTGGGGGGTAGTCAACTTCATCAAAGATATGTACCCTAGGCAACGGCGGTTTCTGGTCATATTATTGTCTATGATGATAAGATTGATAACAATAATGAAAATTGTTGTAGTAATAATAATAATAATAATAATAATAATAATAAATAATAATAATAATAATAATAATAATAATAATAATAATAATAATAATAATAAATAATAATAATAATAATAATAATAATAATAATAAATAATAATAATAATAATAATAATAATAATAATAATAATAATAATAATAATAATAATAATAATAATAAATAATAATAATAATAATAATAATAATAATAATAATAATAATAATAATAATAATAATAATAATAATAATAATAATAATATATTGTATCTCTATAACTGTGTACAGTTCAGAGGAAACAAACCATTCATTCTATTTATTACAGTTATTCATAAGCTTTAAACAAAGAACAGATAGATTTAACTGGTCAAAGCGGTAATTTGAAATTGGTTAAAATCAATTTTAAATATAAGAGCATTTAATTCCAAAATTCTCACAAATTCGAAATCTAATGTTACGTTCTTAAAAACGATTATTAAAAATGCATTGTTAGATCTTTTAACTTAGGCCTACTCATGCTCCAGAAATAAAGATTTTCTCTGAATTTTAATATAATCAGTTAAATTTTAACAAAATAATAATGTAGAACTAAAGTTCGACAGAATCTAATATAATTTTATGATTTAGCAGAATTCAGATCCAAATGTAATTGTTAGGTTCAAATTTATTTTAAACATAGACGATTACTGAATGGTTCAACTATTCCAGGCACAGTAGAAATGTCCTGAGCTCTTAAGCCAGCGAATATTGTTTTAAGGTTGAAAACTTACTGTGGAAACCTAGGCGATTACTTTGACTCTCCGATGCCTCTTGACACTCAGGAGTACCGTAAATTCGGTGTCAGAGATAAACTAAGATAGCTAACTTAATACTGTGTAATTTTAAACAATAGCATAGACCTGGTGGGATTGGAATCTAGAAAATAACTAAACGCCAATGAAACATATATTATCCTTTTTAATATTTCTCTCTTCAATTCCTTTAACCTTGGTCCATTTACGTCCATCCTCAACACCACCCCCCCCCCCACAAACATACACACACACACACACACACACACACACACACACACACACACACACACACACACACACACACACACACACACACACACACACACGCACGCACGCATGTACGCACGCACACACGCACGCACGCACGCACGCACGCACGCACACTATACGACTTATTTGATTCAATCGATCCTAATACCCAACAAATCAATGTTGTTGTTTAAGTGATAACATAGTTTTACGTTTCCAGGTTGGTGCCAGCATAGAACTGACAGGTTATGACACGTCCAGCAAAGCAGACTTCCTTTCCGAGAATTTAGTGCAATGTGTGCTTCCAAAAGAGCAAAGTGCCTATATCTACATAAGTAACGACGGTGAAAGCCTCAGTAACACCAGCTTTCTACATGTCATCTACAATAAGAGGTGTCAGGAATGTCAGTATCACCCGGCAACCAGCGAAGCTGATGATGCCAGTGCTTCATGTATCGATAGGGTAAGAGGGACAAGTACCTGTGTAATGGAATCACGTGCCCAAGAGAATATATAATTAGCCCACCTGGCGTCCGGCCATCAAATTTAGGGGATTGATTAAAACTCATGAAACATCAGCTAGCGCAAGAGCTGGACCAAGTTTGTTCAAGGGAACTTGATTCGCCAAATGCTTCCGCAGCCATCTTGGATGACATAGTTTTCGTCTCCAGAACATATGAACTGATCAGGTAGAAATTTGGGAGTCTTTCCGGGCTAAGGGCCATTAAAGTTTGTTCAAGGGAAATTGATACGTTAAATAACATGGCCGCCATCGACCAATCAATATGTAGCGTGTTTGGCGGCCATATTGGATTTTTTTTATTTGATGGATTTTGACGCAAAAATTGGTCTTATATAGGTTTTTGTGTATGCTGATTCCAAATTTGCCAAACTTTCGAAATAGCCGGATAAGCCACTTAGCGGTCATCTTGGATTGTTTTTCAGCCAAATAACCCTCATGCCAAAGCAATAGGAAATTTAAAATGTTTTCTGCTCCAAAACTGCTCGGGCAATTTTAATTATATTTGGCAGGAAACATCCTTAGGGCATATAGATCCAAGTTTGTTCAAATGAAGCCGATCGGCTAATTTGGGCAGTGGACACAATGGATTTTAACCGATTTTTAGAAACATCTAAACATCTCTTTAAAGAATCATGTAGACCAACAGCTGAATCAAGTTTGTTCAATGAAACCTGATTGGTCAAATGCTTTGGCGGCCATCTTGAATGACCTAATTTTCTCAAAAATAGCTTCTCCCGAATCACTAAAGTGATCCAGCTGAAATCCGGGAAATATCATTAGGGCCCAAGGCTCATTCAAGTTGTTCAAAGGAAGTTAGCGCATTAAAAATCATGGCCACCATTGACCAATCAGATTTCAGCCTTTTGGCCGACGAATCAAACTCAAGCCTTTGTTGATAGATTTTGACAGTGAAACTGGGCCAAAATATATATTTGCATGGGCGCGTGATGTCACTTCACACTCTTGAATCTGTTTCATGGATCAGGATGTTCAAATAAAGCCGATTGGTCAATTTGTGTGGCTGTCATATTGCCGTTTATGCTGTTTCCAGGTGCAATCTGTTTTTAAAACAGATTTCTCTGTTCATGTCAAATTCTTTAGGTGTTTATTTGTAGACCTTTTATTTCTAGTTCCGGTAGCCATCGTAGATTTTACGGGAAATGGTAATAACTTTATATACAAAAATCTCACTAACCAATGTTCCACGTGAGCGATGCAGAGCGCCTCTGTATTGTGTAATACCAAATATCATGTACCATTTATAGAATGAATGTGTTTAGTGAAACATAGATTCTCAATGGATTGTGATTGCTTCCAGGATGTGTGTGTTATCAATGACATTTGCTATGCGCCAAATGAGTTGAATAGCGAGGATAGCTGCCAAGAGTGTGATCCAAAACAATCCAGAACAGCTTGGACTCAACGCACCAGTAAGTATGCAATATTATCGTGTCTATATTCATGGGCAAGATGATGAATCCACATTGCAATGTTATCATTATCCCTCCCTCCCTTTCTTCACCCACCCCTCCGCCCCCTACCTCTCTCCGCCTCTCTACCCCTCCCTCTATCCATCCATCCATATCCATTCAAAAAAACCCACCCCGCCTTGTCTACGACACTGGAGGTCAGAGGTCAAGATCAACGCAAACGGCGCGGTGCTTTAACCCTTAAACTTTTTCAAGGAAATTAAAATTTTCTCATAGAAAATGTCCATTTGTAGATCAAGAGAAGACTATTTCTGAAAATTTACCACTGGAATGACTGTCCAGATCGGTTATCGAGCCAGTCATTCCAGTGGTAAAGTCTAAAAAAATAGTCTTCTCTTGGTCTGCAAATGGGCATTTCTCAAGACCAGGGCAGAGGCCGTTTTAGGCTGATATGAGTGTTAATGTTAATAAAGGGGTCTATTTCTGACTAAGCACCGCCCACTTCCTAGAATCCAATCATATTAGGACCCTTTTGATTTTGGTTTCAAACTGTCAAGACATCAACGTTCAAGGCCCTCAGAAATGGTAGCCAGGCAGGATTCTGATAGTGTTTAATGGCCAGACAGGATTCTGATAGTGTTTAATGGCCAGGCAGGATTCTGATAGTGTTTAATGGCCAGGCAGGATTCTGATAGTGTTTAATGGCCAGACAGGATTCTGATAGTGTTTAATGGCCAGACAGGATTCTGATAGTGTTTAATGGTCAGGCAGGATTCTGATAGTGTTTAATGGCCAGGCAGGATTCTGATAGTGTTTAATGGTCAGGCAGGATTCTGAGTGTTTAATGGCCAGGCAGGATTCTGAGTGTTTAATGGCCAGGCAGGATTCTGATAGTGTTTAATGGCCAGGCAGGATTCTGAGTGTTTAATGGTCAGGCAGGATTCTGATAGTGTTTAATGGCCAGGCAGGATTCTGATAGTGTTTAATGGCCAGGCAGGATTCTGATAGTGTTTAATAGCCAGGCAGGATTCTGATAGTGTTTAATGGCCAGGCAGGATTCTGATAGTGTTTAATGGCCAGGCAGGATTCTGATAGTGTTTAATGGCCAGGCAGGATTCTGATAGTGTTTAATGGTCAGGCAGGATTCTGATAGTGTTTAATGGCCAGGCAGGATTCTGATAGTGTTTAATGGCCAGGCAGGATTCTGATAGTGTTTAATGGGCAGGCAGGATCCTGAGTGTTTAATAGTCACGTGTTCTGGCAGTTAGATATTTCTTTCAAACTATTTAGCTGATCTGATTTTTAATTTCGTTTCATTTCGTTTTCAAACAAGTAACATGGCAGAAACTCTTCTCAATTATTCCCCTCTTTTGTAAAAGCGGACGAATTATATTTTGCGTCAATCCATAAGACCATCTGTTCGTCCGTCTGTCCGATAAATTCGCTATTACTTGAAGTATGTTGGTGAAACTTCATCAGAAGGTTGGCTATCGGGCTAGGTAGAATTAATGTGCACGTGTTGTAAGTAATTTTGCTCTCAGGTTGTGTGTACTGTTTAGTCTGTCCAGCACGTGGCTGAAGTCAGTGTATTATCTATATTTATTCCAGCGCCAGAGTGCACTAAGGAGCCAATAGGAGACCCTGGTGACCAGGGAGGGTTGAGCCGAGACGAGAAGATCGTCATGGCTGTTGTGATTCCAGTTGCTGCCGTGGCTCTCATTGTAGGCGTGTCCTATGCGTGCTACAGAAAGTATGTAAACAAACCATTACACTCACTACGTTACAAGAACAGCTGTGATGAGCCTTGCTCGAAAAACCACTTGTATTTCGGATGGTGGTTGTTTAACCCTCTTGTGTCAACAGCGCCTCAAAGCGCTCAAAATTCCGCTTTTATCAATTAACCCTTTAATGGTCAAGATTTTTCAAGGAAATAATACTTTTTACAATAAAATTTACAAAATAACTTTCTATTGTCATGCAAATAGACATTAATCAAGACCACAGCAGGCGTTGTTTTATGACCATGAGAATGGTCAAGAAAATCCAGCTTTTTCTTGGCTAGTGTCTATTTGCCGGCTGGAAGATTATTTTTGAAAATTTACCACTGGATTGACTGGCTCGGTAACCGAGCCAGTCATTCCAGTGGTAAATTTTCAAAAATCTGTCGTCTCTTGACCTGCAAATGGACATTTAATAAGCAAATATATTGATTTTCTTGACCTAATTTATCCTTTAAAGGCTTAGCAGCGGATTGATCTCATTTTATCCTGGCTATTTTAGGTGTTATAATATGACATTCATAAACTATGCACGCACGTTATTATGCTTCCTGTAAGAACTCGCGCAAAGATGTCCAGGTATTAATAGATACAATACACCTCAGAAATAAGTTAAATTGTTTCCAAAACAGAAAAACAGAGACATGTCAGTTACTAAGAAATGGTCTGTTGAATATGTTGAACATAATTGGATTCTTCTTCTTTCAAATACGATTCACCTCTTCGAGTGTATTATTACAGCAGGGTTTGTGTTGAGATGAGCCGCCATCTTGCAGCGGAAATTCGTTTTTGAGACGTCCTGGATAGCATGTCAGTAATGATATCTCCGGCACATCCTCAGCTTGGCATAGATTTTAAAGGGGAACACAAACGGAAAAAATCCAAAGCACGCCAAATGATGTTTTTGTACTATTTAGATAAAATAAAAATGTATTATTTGCATATGCCTACTTTCGCATTTCTAAGTGATAAATTTCACCACGGTGTCATTTTGTTCCATTTCCTATGAGAATCACTGAGTGACGTCATCGCGTGAATGATTGTTGTGGTATGATGTCATCGTGTGAATAATATTTTAGCTGATAGCTCACAACATCTCATTCATACACCACAATATTAATGAGATGCAGGAGAAATACTATCGTTTGATAAACTAGAGCTGAAATTGGAGCTATGTCCAGTTTCGTAGCTGTACTAGACCCCATTTTCGTCTATTCTGAAAACACGTGTGGCATAATCTGAATCCGCGTGCTTGACGATTCACGCGATACCGTCATGCCCTGAATCTTAAGAGGTGTCAAAATTCATGATTTTAACCGAAATAACGTGACAAATATGATAAAAATTGATTTTTGTTTGTGGTCTCCTTTAACATCAACCTGCTCCAGCTTGTGGCTCCCGGGATGACAACATTTATAGCATATTCGCAAATTCATGTCCGCATTTCACAACTTTCAGATTGTAATCAATTTGAATTTTGAGACGAATCCAGCGGGACAATTTTTCTGTTCTTCATACTAAAGATTATGCATTTTAAATCACCCCCTTTAGGTTAAATAATAATCTGGAATTAACATGATTGTTCTAGCGTCTTTTGAATATTCAGTTCTCGTTATTACAATATTCTGGCACGAATGACTGCACTAATGGCCCCTCAGTATCCACGAGTGTCTGTTCCTATTACGCAATAACAAATGTGGTGTATCTATAGTACTACATGACGGCACAGATTATCACATCCAGAGACGTAATGGCGACACACACGACTGTCTTTGTTATGGTGATCCATTTGCAGCTATGCCCCACCCATTTCTAGCTAACCTTCACCCATTTCCAGCTAAGCGCCACTCATTTATAGCTAAGCTCCATTCAAGCTTTGCGCGCATTTATATATTTGAATCCTGAATACCTAGAATCCAAATTCAAGGTAACTATACAGGCAACCTACTGAATATTTTGGAAACTAATTTGACAGAGTGATGAATGTTCATAAAATAGCAAAGACATACAATTCGTATACTTGACGCGCTATTCAATGTTCATGACGGACCTAGATTCGACATTCATTACGCATTTTGGTTGTGACGTCAGCCTACTTGTGACTAATGCAGCATATATGGCCTCCTTCCGGGAATCAATTCTCTTTAGGTAATTGGAAGAGAAAGTGAACAGACGCTGGTGACGCAAATTTATATTTTTATCAGAGATGAAATTGTATTGGCTGTATTAATGACACTTTATTCGACTACGTAATAGAATTGTTAACAGAAACGTAGTATTTGGAGACTAAATACTGAACTCCAAAATTCCGCCCTTGAGTGGGTTATAGGCGATCTATAGCTATATATGTCTGTGGGTCAACTATTTAACAGATGGCAAATTATGTATGATGTAGATGTTCCAGTCAAATTACTTTCAAAATATTCAACAGCTTTCCTGTCTTGAAATTGAGATGCTGGAATTTAAATAGTTAAAAATTAATCGCTAACTTTTCACTCATTTTAGGATGAAATCCGCTCACAAGAAAAAGAAGCAGTCACAAATGTACCACAAAGCGGAACATCAGTACGAGACCACCCAAGTTCATGATGGCTATGATAACATTGGTTTTAAAACCGGGTCAGGGTCATCGTAAAGTTAATTTTCATAGTCAATGTATGTTATTCCTTTTATTGTTGAATTAATTGACTAAGGCCGTGTTCTTACTAGAGAGTTAATCTGGAATAACGCCATGCTTCAGTATGACATTATTCTGGATTAAGTATGTAGTGAGAACACGGCCTAATTCTCCACGCACTTGAGAAATATCATGTGTCAATTTTGAGCATGGCGTTGCTAAATGATGTGCCGCTCTGAACAACAGATTCCCAGACTGAATAAAAATCTTCTCCAGTAACTTTTTTTCTTTTCTTTTTTTCCGTTCGCTGATCATACCGCCAGTCCTGTAAGTGACTATCGACATGATCATAAGCGTTAAGTGCGTGGATCCATGGTTTATTAGAGTGCGCCGTGCGGCCTGGAACCTCCGTCTTCAGCACTCGAGGTTTCTGTCAGGGTTACCTCACCCTTACCTCCGTTAGTCGCCTCTTACGACACGCAGAGGATACGGAAGGTGTATTCGAAGCCCCACCTACAGGGTTATCCAGTAACACTTATCATTGTTTATTTTGGTGGGGAACAGAGAAAGGATTGGTAAGAATGTGTGAACATCACGAAATCAATTTATCACAGCATTAAGGCCCGCATTCGTGAAATGCTCGCGAAAAAATCGATTCAATACATTTTATATATAGTCATATCCATGTAAGCGTCTCCGGGCGCTGACTACACGCGCGCTGAAATAAGTCGTTTTTCAGCGCGCGTGTTGTTTTTGTGCGCATACGTGATCAGTGCCAGCTATACCTACATGTCACAACGTGGACAAATAATCTCGCCTGCATGGAAATGCACATGCACGCTCGCCGAAACGCGTACATGGAATGCGGGCCTAACACTTTCATGTCTGTATCCGGCCGAGGATGACCGACCCACTCCAGACTGTACCGGCCGAGGCCGGCCAATACATTACCAATGGCAGATATGCCAAGAGGTTCCTCTAAGAGTGTTCTCCATTTATCTGTTATCTGATTTATCTGTGTGTGCAATTCAGGCATATTTATAAATACGGTATTGGTATCGGTATATGCTTTGAAGTGCTGTCTAAAGAGTGCCAGCTTGCCCAGGAATCGGTTTGGGAACTCAGCAAAGACTTGTCTCGTGGTGTATGACTTGTCTCGTGGTGTATGGCGATTTAATCAATAATTCATAGTGTGGGCAGATAACCAATTGGAAATGCATTGTCCAGACTCGGCCGGTATATGCAACAACAGCATCTAAGCGTGATTTCATTTATTTCAAGGTAAACTCCTTTACTGGTGCATTTTCACAGAATGCTTGAAAACAACATTTTTTTATTGTATCCTTTTAAGAGGCCGTGTTCTCACCGGAAAGTTAATCATGAATAACTGCTTGTCCGATATAAGCTGATCGCACAAGCCGATAGTATAAGACAGTCTTAGAGGATCACCTTATAGCGGACAAACAGCCATGTGGACGAATTGTATATCTTTGATGGATTTGAAATGTAATAAACATTCCGTTGGATATTTGGAATCTAATTTGACTAGATGTGTTGCTGCCACAGACCAATTAGGGTCAAATTATTGAACAGCTTACAGGCACATAGTCACCTTGACATCGGGATTCTAGTAATCCCGGGTTCAAAGAACACAGGCGCCAAGTGGGCGTAGTTTAGCTATAGTGGGTGGGGCATAGCTAGAAATGGCTCGCTCTATTTTCTCGAAATACAATCTCATCATTTGTGTGTACTCGTGAGATATGGGCTTGTTAAGTATGACGTCACTGCGCGTAATTCGCAGCCCGAAGTGTGTATTTTGCTTCGTTACATCATAAGTACGTGTTTATGACGTCATCATTTGTTGTTAAACAAAAACATTGTTTTGTGTATTTAACAATTGAGCTGAACCCGGAAATACGTCATCACTTAACAAACCCATAGATTCTTGGAGGCAATTAGAAATCTGGTGAGATTTTAGCTATTGCCAATAAACATATATGGTCATACGAACTAGCCTCCTTGGAATCCATGACTCGTGGCAATTCAACTTTCCAGAGTATCTATCCATCATCTGACCTCGTATGACGTCATGATCAGCTCAGCGCATGTCACAAAGGGTTCCATATAGACCGTCATCAAATCTCAAACAGTCCGACACGTTGTATGAATTGTATGTCTTTGTAAGTCTTTGCTATTTACTAAACACGCCATTGAATATTTTGAAACTAATTTGACTGGGCGTTGTTGCTTTATAGGCAGCAACAGCACCCAGTGAAATTAATTTCAAAAATTCAACAGCTTACCTGTATGGGTTTTTTTGGAAATTGATAGTGTTTAGAGATCGATCGATCCCAACACGAGCGAGGTATGGATGGAGCTTAGCTAGAGATGGGCGGGGCATAGCTAAACCCGTAAAGGTCCATTGGTGCGATGAGGCAGCTATTAGTATTCTCTGTATCATCTCTTCTCTCAATCTTACAAGTGGAGGAAACGCCATGTAATATGAGTAACAGACTACTATCCATTACATTGCGACTAATTATTTCAAATGTCAAGAACAGTACTTTGAATTTTTTGAAACTATTAGCAGAGGTAGTTGTTGCCTAGGCAGCAACGTCCTCCACTAAAATCAGTTTAAAATTATTCAGCAGCATATCGGAATGAATGAAATTGGGAGACTGGAAGTTAAAAACAAATAAATGTATTAGATGTAAATAACTTATTATTATTATTATTATTATTATTATTATTATTATTATTATTAGTGCTCAATATTAAAGAAAATCTATTGATTGTATACATTAATTTTACTATAATGTATATTAAAGTAATTTTAATATAAACATCTACCTAGTATTATTATTATTATTATTATTATTATTATTATTATTATTATTATCCTTAACGATTTGCTTCTAGGACCAGATAGGATCTGTATTACCTTTTTGATCGGTCCAAGTTTTTTGCGCTACCCTCTTTTCCATGGGCAAAAATATCCCATAGTAAATGTATGGGAAGTTTTCAGCATTGATCTTTAAAGTTCGACTACACCTAGTTGTGATCGGATTGCCACCATACTTGGTCAGAATGTTACCATTGTAGTTCTGACGGTGTTGGTCGATCTCGCTGGCACATAACTAACTGGGAGGGTACCACTTTGGCATAAAAAATACCCGTTTTCGTTTTGGGCAGAAATGAACTCATGATGAAAAATGTTGACAAACTAATTTTTTTAATTTCTTTATCAAAATGGCTAGCGCAGGCGCACATTTTGGTCAAAATTACCAGTTTTGATTTTTTTTTTGCAGAAATGAACTCAGGGTGACAAATATCCGCCGACATTTTCTTTTGGTCCGATCTACTTGAAACCTGGTGACCTTCTAGGTCCTATAGAGACTTGATTTCATAGCAATTTTGAAGAGACTCAATCCAATTGATTTTGATAAATCAGCTTTTCCGTGCCCAATGTAAACATATGCCAATTTCAAGTATGGATCTTTGAACTGCTACTACACCTATATTTTTTATCGGATCAGCACCAGACATCTTCAATGGTTATATAAGAGACTTTATAATATTCCTTAATAGCCAGCCATGGCATGTTTACAGTTACTTCAGTAAATATATTATTATTATTATTATTATTATTATTATTATTATTATTATTATTATAAAAAATACACTGATTTTGTATTATGTATTCGTGTTTGTGGTTTTGTTAACTAACCAGGCCATCACCACCTGCACAGGGCGCTAGGTCGATATTGTGATTATGAATATTATTTCTTACTAATTTAATTTAAATTTAACCTCTGCATGTTTTCGTATAAGAGACGAATGTAATGATGCAAAGACTGTGCGAGTTTGGATCAACTTGCGGTCAATCACAAGAGTACTGTAACAGTAAATGCTGTGTACTTATCTATACGTGTTACGTTATAAACAAAATCTTTAAGCAAAAGAAAATCAGATTTTCAAGCTTAAGAGTATTTAACGTAGGCTACTAGAAAGACTGTGTCATGCATGCCGAGCCCTTAAAATGGTTTTCATCACATTACACATGCGGTGGCGGTGGTGGTGTAACATAATGATAGCTATGGTATGCTATGACATGCTATGATATGCTATGTTATTACATAGGGCTGGGGAGGACATGGGAAAGAGTGATGAATCGGCCTTATGGAAGCTATGAGCAGCACTATGCTAGATCACACTGAACATCATTGACAACCTGACACAGTCTGATCTTGAAAAGACTAATTATTTTCTAAGATATCACGATTCCATAACAGTACCGATTCTCTACGATGCAAGGCTAAAAAATTTGAAAATCTTTAACAATTTAATGGAGCAACAGTTTCCAACCAATGTAATTAAAATATTCAACAGTCTGTCACTGATTTTCATCGCCACTATTTTGGGTGTGTCCCGAATTCACGGCAACACACCAACCAAAAACTTCGAACATTTGTCGGACCTACATATGGTACCTGTATATGTACCATGATTACTGTGCATTTGACATGGCCCTTATATCGCGATATTTTCCTGTGCACTATCATGCGCCATGTGTTTTAACACGAGAGATTACATTTAGATACTCGCAAACTTTATTATAAAAGAAATGTTTCGTAATGTATTTATTTACTGGGTGAATTGAAGATCCTATTAATCCGTTTCCTTTAGTATAGTAACGCCGACTGGACGGGTGCCCATGTTGAAAACAACTTCGATTTAAAGGAAAGGGTCAGGGAACTAACATATACTCTTAAATGAAAGCTTTATATAATAATCAACCGATACCCACCAGTGAAAAACAGAAATAAATCAGAATAAATAGAAAAAAGCAGCTAGATACCATGTATGTCATTCTGGCGGGAACCACTTAGTGACGGTTGGACCGATGCGCTCTGGTGTACGCCGAGCGAATAAATAATACCCGCTATAGCCAGTCATATAAGCTCAGGTATATTCGCGCTAAGCTGATTAGCCACTGCATCCTACAGGTTAAATACTGTCCAGTATGAAAACAATTTGACTGAAAGTCGTTGTTTACATAGACATGGTCTACATTCAGTCACACAAATTTCAAAATATTCAGTAGGCATCATATTGCTACCTTGGAAACCAACAGTGTATTTTGAAATCATTTTGACCGAAACTTGCTGCTTCAACCAGAAAAAGTGGCTTTCAAATATAACGTTTTCAAAAGGATCAATAGTGAATTAGCAGTAGCGAGTTAATCTCGCTACACCGACGCCTATAGAGGATACTAATCATAACCCTTACAAAACTATATTCAAGTGTGCTTTCGTTATATTCAGGTAGGCATACGCGGTATACCTGCACACACAGTTGACGCACGGCAAAGTGCGAAGCACCAGTTTGGTCACTAATTGGCTCCAACTTAAGCGCTCATAGACTTAGTAAATGCTTTTTCTCAAATAATCCTGATTCATTTCCATTTTTCACCTGTGGTAGTTTATTTAATATTGTATGAAATTACCAATAAACATCATTTGTTATTTCCCTTTTCCATTGCTTTAAGTTTACAAGAACAGCTGTTGCCCACTGCAATGGACCTTTCCAGTTTCAATCCACCATATGACGTCATAATCAACTACGTGACGTGTATAATGATGTCATAATCAATTACGTCATGAATGACGTATACAAGTAGTCCTACGACACGAACCCGTAATTGGTGACAGACCACGCGTTGTTGTTCGAATAGTGTCTTAACTATTTAATAAACGTGCTGTTGAATATTTTGAAACTAATTTGACTGGACGTTGTTCCCATTGCTGCCACAGGCATTAAAGCTTTCAACCCATTTCAGCTTCCATATTTTCCGGTGCAAATGATCCAGGTGAGCAACACTGGCCCTTGGCGTTTTATTATGGTGGTCATCATGAAAATATTACTGTTGGGCAAAATTACTCTCTCTCTCTCTCCCTCCCTCCCTCCCTCCCTCCCTCCCTCCCTCTCTCTCTCTCTCTCTCCCTCTCTCTCTCTTATATATAAATACTCAATATGATGTACATGTATTATAATATTTTATATGTTTATACGTTTACTTTGTTATTTTGTGTATATGTTTATGTTTGCCGCCTATACATTTTTTTCTGTAGGGAGAGGGCTTTTCTAAGTTTCGAACAACTTGTGCCCAATCCCATTGTAATATATGCAATAAAATATGTTTAAAAAAAAAAAAAAGGCCGCAGCAACACCCAGTCATATTAGTTTCAAAATATTCAACAGCTTACCTGTATAGTTTTCTGGAAATTGATAGTCATGGAGTTCAGAGATCGCTGGATCCCAACATGATCGAGGTGTGGGTGGAGCTTAGCTAGTGATGCACGGGGCACAGCTAAAAATGGAAAGGGACATTACTTCATTCAATGAAAACTAACACCATTATTCTTTCCTATATAATATCGGTGATGTCCGCCAAGTAGCACAAAACTACTACATTAATGATATTAATTCCAGATTTATTGTAATAATAAAAACTTTAACAACAGTGATTCTTCACTTCCCACTCAGTTCCTTGTGCAAGGCCGGCACGGCGTCATCAAATTCCGCCAAAAAGAAGTTTGCAGCGACAAGTTCTGTCATCTTGTACTTTGGAAGAAGGAAATCACGTATCTTTTTTCTCGCACGTTCTTCTGGTGCACGTTTCAGGGTAGGCAAAGCTGAGAAATCTTGCTTCCCTCCGTCCTGTCTGTAAACCGCGAACACATATCGATGGAGACCTGTTCGTGAAAAAGATGCAAATTAGAAAATCCACAAATATTAAAAACCGTTAAACCCCGATTTTGCAGAGAACACATGACGATTCTCTTAGAATTTCCATCATATTCCATTGATCGAGTATGTAAGAGATATGTTGTGGTTATGTTGATAATTGATTCTTCGATATGGTCCCTATAATTGCTGTGGTTTTCATCCTCCCGCTGATACCGCCTGAAATCTTAGCGCGATTATGATGCCAGCAGTATTTTGTCTGAAATTGCTAAACGGTCTAGACATATTTAACTTAGAACCCTGAATTCCCATAATCCCGTAAACATACATGTAAGATGTTGAATATTTTGAAACTAATTTGACTGGTAGACGCTGCTGGATATGGCAGAAACAGCCGCTAGATAAATTAGTTCCAAAATATTCAACAGAATGCTATTAAATTGTAAATTCACCAAAAACAGACAATTCCGACAGTTACTGACGGGCCTTTGCACCTTTCAAATCGGACTTTGGTCATTTGATTGTAACGTCAGCTAGCACGTGACGTATTTTGATTATGACGTCAGATACTTGAGTGACAGATCGGATTTCTCTTATAATAATTGCTGTAAATTCTGCGTTTGGTGGAAGGGACAGGCACGTGAATCTTCCTATTTATTTACTACTACTAAGGCCTGGCTCACATAAAGGGATCCATCCACCTAATCGCAGACCAGATATATGTAATGTTATCGAAGTGAACGACAATTGTAAGAGGTCGGGTCGTTATAGGCGATGTGGGCGTGCATACGGCCAGTTAGCGTCATTTGGAAACTGTCACCGACAAGTTTTCAGTAATAAACATGTTAAATATATTTTTGCCAGCCGCGTTATATATGTGTGAGTTGTATGGAGTTGATCTTTAATTAGCTAATCCCGAAAGATATTTGGGTCACGTATTCCTCCTGTAACAAGATGATGGAACCGTGCAAGACTGCATTATTATGCTTTAGTTCTGAACCTATATTCAGCATACTTGCCTAGAAACACACTAGGACAGTACACTTCCAAACTTATATATAGAAATCTTTGTTGGTAAACAAAGTCACCAATGCTTGCGGCCTGACATCCGCATTCAGAGGCAACTGTGATTATGTCTAACCTTCTTCAAACTTGAAACAGTAAATACAATGTTCCCAAAAGCTTACCACTGCTACATGGAATGTAAGTGATCTGACTGAAACATCAGAGGCAAACCCTTAGGCAAAGACAAGGAAAACACGCACAATAATATTAACACTGCATGCATTCTAAGGAGACTAAAATAGCTACCCATTCAGAGCAGAAACCGCAGACAGGCCACACCTTAGTACTCATGGAGCAATAGCGGACAACATACAAGAGTTTGGGCTTCGTAACTGGACCAAGGTTCTTGGACTATGCCATTAGCTTTGGATACATCAGTGATCACATTGAATTTATCGACCTGGCTATACCAATGCGATAGTACACCTCCATTAAGTGTTGCATAGTCAATGCATATGGCCCAACTAAGGAAAAAGCCAAAGAAAATCAATATTAGATTCCTTCTATGCAGAACTGTCAAGGAACAGACAGATGGCAACTGTTTGTGTGTAGAGATTTCAACTCCAAGCTGGGTAAACTCAGCAATGCGGACAAGAATTCAGGACTTGGCTTATGAATGGGATAGTACAGAGATCGCACACGCAACAGCTATGGAGATGCACTATTCTACAAAAATATGGCTTTCAAAAACACATGCCGTCGTCGGACAACATGAACAGGATACTTGCTGATCACAAAGCCCCAACAGCCTCTAAGGCTACAACAGCAGTCTTCCACATAATAGGCTTCATACAATGCAAAACAGAGGCAGAGCTCCTACTTCGTGATGCCCACTTCTATGGTCGTGCAGACCTCAATTCTGACCATAAGCCAGTCGTCACATACCTTCAAATGAACGATCTGTACCTAATATACAAACACCATACCAGGCAAGAGGGTAGTCACCTACGACCTACCGAAGCTCATCAGCGACAATGACACGCAAATGTCATATATGAAATCCAACGGGGAGCAGATAGCTAACATCTGCGTCAGATCCTATCCAAACGAAGCCTTAAAATACTCGAATGTATGGAATCATCAGCTACCGACGCCATAAGAGTTCTCAACAACAACAGAACTAGGTATACTGATGATATTGTAGTAGTAAATCTATCAATAGAGCCGAAAGTGGACTCACCAAACTACACATGGAAAGGAATAACATTCTCCACCACATCAGCAAACACGTAAAATATCTTGCAATTCAACAAGCAGACACCCTAGCAGATTAAATCACTGCCACGGATGACTGCCACAAAATGTTTTGGGCAATACGAACCCTGAGAGTTACCGCCCACAACTACGATGGACACTTTGTCGGGACTGACCAAAGACACAATTCGAGAATGGTTCAATGAACAGTTCACTGAACACGATGATAATCACTTGTTCCCATTTGCAGGTGACCCCAGGCCATTACAAGCATCAATTAAAACAGCAGAAGCTGATAAGGCACTTAAAGACTAGGGAAATGGAAAGGCATTCCGAGCTGGTGGCATGTGCAATGAACTATTCAACTTTCATAAGTGTCATTATCTCAAAACCGATCACGCACTTAATCAATTCAGAATTATACACCACATTTCAGCCGATGCTGTATGAAATCTCAAGAGGCCACCCACCCGACCCTCCAGCCAATCTGTATCCCGTTAGGATCCACAAGAGCATACATAAAATCACATCCAATGTTATTCTATGCCGCATCCGAGACAAGATCAATGACTTCACTGCCTCATATCAATGTGGCTTTAAACGTGGACGCGGCTGCGCAGACATTGTATGGGCTCAACGCATGCTTGTGTCAGTAGTCATGTCCTAACACTGGGAACCAACACACTTGGCATAGCCATGTTACGAGCCTGCAACAGACATAATCGGTCAAAAATCCTAGATGTTAAACACAAGGATAGGGATATGGTATATCCCTCGTGGCTTTCACCTGTTACCTCGCTGCTGCATTGAAATCTGTGTGGGAAAATTCCACACGACCACCAAACCCCACCCCCACCCCAGTGTCAATACTGGGTGTACCACTATAGATGGAATATGCCAATGATGTGGACTTTATAGATGAAGAAAAAATTCCATTGACAAACTTGTCCCAATAGCTGCAAGCAAACTAAACATTGAGAATCTCTTCATGAATGAATCTAAAACAGCATTCACCAACATATACCTAGCAACAAAGCATGAAATGAAGGAAAATCGCGGTCCAATTCATGGCGGCGAACCATGGAGGAAAAGTATAATTCCAGCCTCACTGCTTTGCTGCCCTGCTGATATTGTTGCACGCTGTGTCATGGGGAACATAACTTTTCACTCTCTATGGAAGCTATGGATTCGTAGATCAAAGATGCCCTTGACAAAAGCTCTAGACAATCTTGATGCCTGCCAGTGCAAACACCGCACTATCACTGGACACCGATGGCCAGAAAACATAATTTCCAACGATGTACTATAAAAATGTGTAGCAGATATCTGCTATCCGTAAAGGTCGGCCATAAAAACGTGTCTGTGTTTGGCCATGTGCTAAGGACACACAGCACAAAGAGCCTTGTAATTCGCCCTACTGAGAGACAGCAAATATAAAGCTGAATATCTTGAAAACTATTTGACTGAAAATTGTTGGGGGCTTAGCCACCAACAACGTTCAGTCAATTTGTTTTCAAAATATTTAGCAGGTCCAGAGATATAATCATTGGAATATGTCGTCTGCAACAACGCAGCAGTCAGACGGTTAAGAACAGACAACAGCATGGTGTAACAGCAACATTCAATAGAGACATGTGATGGTGTAAGCACAAACCATTAGAGAATTTTCTTCTGAAAAAGTTGAAATGTACAAATTAGCATTTTGCTATACGAGAGAAAAATAATATTAACACACAATTTCTCAATGGCATATTGTTGATATTTTAGAAATGTATAACCTCTCCGCAAGCGTGTCTGCAGATCTTATCATCCTACATCTTAGTTAAAGTAGTATTCAGTTTCTGTGTATAGCCCACACTTTAGCTGCACAAGAGAAATAATATTTCCGAGAAAATGGATGTAGGGTTAGAAAAGTTATGATTAAATTTAAAAGGCTGCTTCAATACAATACAGCTAAAATAACTTTGAATATTTCCAAAATAAAAGCAGAAACACGTTAGTTTGCAATCTTGAACACGATCTGAAACAAGAATTCCGCGAAATTAAATGTCTCGCCTGTCTCCTGTTTGTCACGGCGGGATTGACCTTTGGCCTTGCGACCTCCGTGTTATCATGCTGCTTCCTAACATTATAGGCAACTATATATTCAAGGTTAGTTCCAATACGATTAACCAATCCTGAAATATAAATAATTTGCTGAATGGAAAGACTTACGGTTGAAAAAACAGAGGTCAGAAAGAAATATTAGAATGGCTTGCCCTTTGACCTAGTAATATTGTAGTAATCCTGAAAGATAAGTCAAGAAGTTTTGCTAAACGCAAACGCAAAAACGTAACACTGAAAAAACAGAGTTTTGTATCAAGGTCACGGTGACCTTGACCTTTGACCGTGTGACCTCAATATCATCATGCTCCTAACAGCATAGGCAGCCACGTAGCCAAGTTAATTTGCAATAGGATTAATTGATCCTGAAATATAAGCTGAGAAGTGTTGTTAAACGCAAAACCGTAACATTGTTGACGCCGTCGCCGCCGTCGGAAAAGTGACACATATGTCTCGCTTTCTGCTTCACAGGCCAGACAAAAATGGGCTGTTGAATATTTGGAACATAATTGGTTTGTAAGAGGCAGCAATGGCAGCATTGTCATCCAATTCAATCACTTTCAATATATTCGACAGTGCATTCTAAGATATTTATTAGCTGTACTGTACTACCACATGCTAACATCACTATGACCGCTCCTCCCACAGATGGTTCCGATGTCCATAATTCTGTTGTGGCTCATTGAATATTATGATAAATAAACTTTACTGACAATACTAACCAGTGCCTTCTGGTGGACCGGAGCCGATATATGCGGACTTGACCTCACCCTTCAGCACATCACATCCGGGTATATTCACCACCATCCAGTGATGCCACTCGCCATTTTTGGGGTTGGCGCGACTCGGGGCATCTGGGTCCGTCATCACAAGTGTGTAATAACAATTAGCTTCTGCTGGGTACTCGACAGTGGGCTGTTTCTGTACATCCGTCGGGGTCGTGACAAGCCCAGGCTTAACATCAGTACTGCCATAACCCAGCTACAACAAATTTAAATGTTGACACTTGTATGATATATAATCCGCCAAGCAGTTAATGAGGAGTAGCGTTTTAAAGCAAAGGTCGGACGACCCCCATGGCATAAGCTCAGGCCTTGTGAGCTATCAATGCAGGCAGATGTACACGCGCACGGTCGTACAATGAAATGTACGTCTACTTTGCTGACTATATTTCAGTATCGGAGAAAAGCGTATACACGCTGTAGGGGTGTACGGCGATAACTCATACACGGTGGGTAACATACACCTCCATGTTGTGGAAAGGCGTGTCCCACGGTACGACCGTTTAATTATGTTGCTATTAAATTGTAGTAAATGCAGTTGCATATTATAGATGGATTAAAAAGTCAAACAACATTCTGCAAGATAATTCAGTCTTCCTACATGTCAGAATTACATGCTTGAAATGAACGTAGATAAACAGCTGTGCAGCTTTCTCCTGTGCCCTGGTGATTCACAGATTTCAGTCCTACCAGGTGGGTTGTCTAAAGCAAATTCAAGGAAACCGCTTCCGGTTGGGCCAAAACTATTAGTGTAGGCAACCGTGTATGTATATTATTTTAGATTTGTCTATCATTGCGGTTCATTTCGACCAGTGTTTTCCGATTTATGTTATCTAAAGTGTTTAGTTCAATGTACTCGCTGCATGTCTCGTACTACAGTAGTTGACAGCTTAGGACGGTATGGTGCGTGCGTGCGTGCGTGCGCGTGCGTGCGTGTGTGTGTGTGTGCATGCGATCCTTTGGGTGTGAGCGTGCGCTTTTGGGTGCCTGCGTGCGGCGTGTGTGTTTATAGCATCTCTCGCTACTAAATTGTGTGTGTTTTATTTGCTCCACTGGCCCAAGAAGCCAAGTGAGATGTTGTCGTGGCGACTGTCCATCGTCTGTCCATCCATTGTCCGCGCCAATCTGTCCATCTCCTGTTGGGAAGACGGCAAGTGTGCCCGTTGGTTTTTAGCAACGTATCTTTACTGAACATGGTTAGCTACTTGTTCTCATTGGTTGGTTATTCTGCCGGCCATCTTGGATGACCTAGTTTTCACAAAAATTCCTTCTCCATAATTACTAGCTGAAGCGATAGAACCGAAATTCAGAAAATATGGTGAAGGGGCCATTCAAGCTGGTTCGAGGAAAGTTGATCAGTTAAAACATACTCATCATCGAGCGTCTTACTTGATAGAAATCGTGAAATCGTAAAATATAGGTTTTGAGTCTTGATAAATAAGAACCGGAATAGTAAATATGTCAATGTGTTTGAGCGATTGGTTCTGCAGCCATCTTGGAATTATGTCTGGCCGACATTGACTTATTACAATTGAGCATTAACTTTGTGCTTTGTTATAGCTTTTAATGCTGTAGTGTGTTTCGATTCCTGAGAATGTGAATTGGACACTTTCAAATATTGCCGATCGGTCTGTTTGGCATGCACGCTGAGTTTCTTAACTAGACTAGACCCAAAGTTTATTATGATAACTTAATAACTCGACCTTGAATAATAACAGCCAAATTACTTATTAGCTCGCCTGGCCAGAATGACCAAGTAAGCTTATGCTATGCCGACCGTCCGTCGTCCATCCATCATCCATCCACCGTAGGTCTTTCCCTTAAATATGTTAAGAACCGCTGGGTCGATTTCAATTTTATTTGACAGAAAGCATCCTTTGGGCACAGAGACGTATGCTTTTTTTCAAACAAAGCCGATCGACAAATTTGGCCAGCGGCCATGCATCTAGGATTTTGACAGATTTTAACTATCTTAGAACAGTCTTCTCTGAAACCGCTGAAGAGAACTTGCCGAAATTTGGGAAATATGACGTGCGTGTAGCTAATGGCCATTCAAGTTTGTTCAAGGGAAGTTACTACGCAAAGACACAGCCACCATCGACCAATTAGAATTCAGCATCTTGGTCGATAAGCCTATATTGGAATTTTTTATGTGATGGATTTTGAATCCGATCTTGGTTTTATATAGGTTTTAAGACATGATTTCAAATTTGCATTATAAATGGTTTGGCGGCCATCTTGGATTTTTCCCTTCAAAAACTCCTATAGTAGGACTAATTCAATACATAATTTCAAATGTCATCTCGAGAGCGACTAGACCGATTCTAACCAAACTTGGTAGGAAACATCCTAGTGCCATAGGGATCTAAGTGTGCTTAACCAATGATGATCGGTCAATTTGGCCCGTGGCCATCTTGGATTTTGAGCAATCTTTTGAAACTTTATCTTGAAGCCAAAATTGGCTTTGTTTAGGTTTTTTTGCATATGCTGATTTCAAATTTGCCACTTTCAAAACTGTCGGATAAACGGTTTGGCGGTTATCTTGGATTTTTCCCGCCAAAGTCTCCTGCAGTAAAGCAATAAGAAATGTAAAATGTCTTCTCGAAAATTTGGTTACAAGCATCCTTAGGCCATATTGATCTAAGTTTGTTCCAACCACGCCGATCAGCGAACTGGACCGGCAGCCATCTTCGATTATGGCAGTAATCATGAAACATCATCTAGGGCGCCAGCTGAACCTAGTTTATTTGTGTGACTTGATTGGCCAAATGCTGCCGCGGCCATCTTCGATGATCTCATTTTCACAGAAACAACTTCTCCATATGATTGTAGGCTTATAGGCCTAAATAGATTTGATATCCTTTGGGACAAAGAGGGATCCAAGTTTGTTCAAACAATGATGATCGGCCAATTTGGTTGATGATCAACTTGGATTTTGGGCAATTTTTGTACATATCCTTTAAAATATTCTCCTCCAGAATCTCTACAGGGATCAGTCCGAAATCTGGAAAATGACAGAATTAGCCCCACCCCCTATCATTCCGTTTGCGGATAAGTATAAATTGCGTATTGAAACTAAAGAAGACTTGCTGCGCAGTCCTGCTCCAAAGAAAGTCAAGGAGGTGTATGAGACGCCCATCAATTCAGTAGAAATGTCTTCTGATATATGCGTTGATTATTATAGCTCACAGAGGATGTACTCATGTTGTAAGTACAAGAGCTGCTCCCAAATGTCTTGAAAGAGATATAAAGAAAAGCACACGACACGCTGCAACTTTTGGTAAATCTAATTAGCATCTGGAGCATTCCCAATAAAGAACTTGGCCTTCCGATTTTTTAAAGCGTGGTGGAATTTTATTCTCTTGATAGCAGAGTTATAACTCTGGATATATCAAATCTCTTTAGGCAGGCATAAATGTCTACACTCATATGGTTTATTATTTTATAAGACATGCTTATCCCAAGTGGATAGCTCACAAAAGGGTAACAAATTTGACAATCACCAATCCAATTTTCACCATCAAGGATATCTTCACTTGCTTTGTTGGGACTTGGGATTGGTACAAGAAATTCAGGAAAATTGTTGAGAAAATATCAGTCTGTGTCCGTCTAAAGAGACTATGTCCGTAAACAAGTAGCCTACGTGACGTCCGAACACCAGTTTAAGTGGTACTCGAGTGATAATCAAGTAACGACAAATTTTGCAAAACGTAATCCAAAACATATGGATTTCTGAGTTGGTGTGTACACTTGCGTCCATGTGGAAGGGTACACCTGGCCCGTCGGTCGGTTTTTTCCTTCTGTTAGACGCACGACCGGGAGAAATATCTTGTAGATGTGATGGTCAGTCAACAAAGCAATTAGCACGCGATTCAGTCTAGCAAAAATACTTATGGCCTTCACTCTCTCTCTCTCTCTCTCTCTCTCTCCCCTCCCTCCCACCACCCCCTCCCCTCCCCCTCTCTCTCTCTCGCACGCACGCACGCACGCACGCACGCACGCACGCACGCACGCACGCACGCACGCACGCACGCCTGAAGCGAAATATATACTTCTTCATTTTAAAAGTTAGGACTGGAAACTATAAATTTTTGGACATCTTTGTCATTTTCTATTCATATGAATTCCTGATAAGAAAATGGGATAAACTTGGCATTAAGCCAACACATTTAATCGAAAAGATCATCTACTTGCCGAACAAATTAAGTTATTAGGTTAATAAATGCATTAATGTGTTGTTCTTGGACCACATTCGTCCAATTGAGGGGTGGAGAAGGTGCATGTACCTGAACACAACTGGCACAAGTTGCTACTTTCTCTGTAAACTTTCGAGCCCACAATTCATATAATGTCTTGTTTCTCTTTCCTCCGTAACGACTGTCAACCTCTACTGCTTCGTATTGGTGAAAATCTCAATCTGGGTCTTGGAAAAAAACATCGCTTTGAAGTTTCTTTACAACAAAACCTTTACCTATACCAAACAATCTCTATGTTGTGTCACAGCCAGTAATAGCATGAATAATTGGCAACACATGGCACAACTCTAACCCTAGTACACAGCTCGCTGTATTAATATCCCAGACCAAACTCTTAGCACTCTTTCGGTCAGATAAGAAGACCAAACCATTTGAATAATTTTTCGAACAGAATAAGTCACAACCTTCTTGTCTATAAGAACATCTAAATCTACGTTCACACTCACAGTCTTTATTCCGACTTCATGCATTGTCTCCTTTATCAAGTAGATATACAAGCATGTCCTGGATATAACTGTGTGCACTGACTTGGTGTAATGGACCATTCCATTTTTAGCTATGCCCCGCCCATCACTAGCTAAGCTCCACCCACACCTCGTCGTGTTGGGATTGATCGATCCCCAAATGCCCTAGCTATTAATTTCCTGAAAACTATACAGGGAAGCTGTTGAATATTTTGTAACTAATTTGACTGGGTGCTGTTGCTGCCATAGCGCCCAGTGAAATTAGTTTCAAAATAGTCAACAGAATATTTATTAAATAGTAAAAGCAAACAATGTGTACAACAACGCATAGACTGTCTTCAAATATGCGTTCGTGGCGCACTTGTCCACGTCATTCCGTATGATGTCATTGTACACGTCGCGCAGTTCATTATGACGTCATGATGGATGGGTACTCTGAAAAGGCGAATTCAAGTGTCCAAAGGCAGCAAGGTAAGGCAACATAATCAGGAGGGACTTCACGTTCTTCTATCAGGAATCCGCGGAGATCTACCATCCCAGAAAACATTGTTTCGTTGGCCCAACGCAAGTTTTATTTGTTGGCCCAACGTAGTTTTGCTCGTTGGCCCAACGTGTGGTTTCGTTGGCCTTACGTGTGGTTGATTAATAGAAAATTAGTTACGTTGGGCCTATGTTGTATTTACGTTGGCTGGCTGATGGTAAGTTAGTTACGTTGGGCCAACGTAGATTTTACGTGGAAAAACTACGTTATACGTTGGGCCAACGTAATCCCAACGAGCAAAACTATGTTGGGCCAACGAATACGTTGGCCCAACAAAGCATTTTTTGCAGGGATGCTGATATATTGAAGCCAGCGTTGTCCTGTAGGCCAGATTGTGATTGTAGATTTCTGCACGTCTAATGTTTGGTATATCCTTTGAAAGACACCATTGCTACATGCAGTGTCCATTGTAATTTCGACAGAAAAATTAGCATGAAATGGCCAAGTCTCGTTCATCTCATTCTGTTAGTCATTATCAGTTTTGAATTCTTCTGCACCTGAGAGCGACACATCGTACGCTTCTACTACAACATCAAGTGACCAATGCATCCTAGATAACTCCGCATGGTATGAAAACTACCAAGCCTTAAGATCACACACTTCAGATCACTTGCTTCGCGCCCATTTGTAACGGTCGACTTTGCTTTGAACCAAAGTACCTGATCAAATGTCAAGATGGGGTTGTAGAGTACTTTTGACATTCAGCAACGACAAACAGTAAAGTTGAATAGACGCAGCTCTATTATGGGTAAGAAATGAACCGATGACTTTCATTGATATTCACATGTGCAGAGTTTGCATCATTCCTGACAACCCTGGCCTCTTGGGACGAAGCATTCAAGATATTTTCCAAAGCATATTAAGTTTTGAGAGTGGGCAATTGACAATTGTTTCTGGTTCTCTTTGACAGAGAATTGGTGTACATTTCCCAAGCAACGTATTGTAATATCGAATAGCAATTTTATCTGCAGACACATATTCAATGGCCAATGAAAATCTCGGCACCAGTTCCTGTCTCAGCATCTCATGAACAACTGCTACAATAACCCCCTTTTTGTAGGCGGTCCAATGACTATCTAATGTCCGCAAGTTATGATCTACATTTTCTGCAACGTAATGCCCGAAGTGGCCAGCAATGGAGAATGTGCTTTCACGAACATTTGCAGCGCATTTAGAAAAATGCAAGACCTCTTGATATGATGAACACATCACATGATTAGATAAACTGTCAATCAGAAACATTGAACCGTAAAGATAGCGCATATGTACGGATAGAATTGGTGCAGGAACAACTCTGTATCTTGTAGCCTGGACTATGCACTGACCGATGGTTGCAACATTAAAATCAATTGACTTTCCACAGAGCAGGTCAGAGAGCAGTAAACGGAGTAATTCAGGCAAACAAAGTCAGATTTAGCTTCAGTGATACGAGTTTAAGAGGTGCAAGATAAAAGGCGTTTGATGTTTCTAGGCCTGTTATATCAGCTTTGTTTCGTTCCCTGGCAACACCAGTACAAACGGCCTTCCAGTTCACTTTAACGTGATCTTTTTTCTTGAAGACTGCTGAGAGTAAATGTTCATACATATTTGAATAACTCTCCTGTAAATCAGGCATGCACTGTGTGTGTGTGTGTGTGTGTGTGTGTGTGTGCGTGTGCGTGTGCGTGGGAGCAGACAACTCTCTACTGGCCAAAACTCATTTTGTAAACTCTGCGATTGACTGAAAACATCACCAACACCCATTGACCTAGAATGCGGCATTTGTTGGGATAAATATAATAAACGGGTTTTTGTCACTTTCTGTTCCAGGAACGTAACTTTATATTAGCTAATTATTTCAGTAATATCTACCCATCATATAATATGTTGAACAGTAATCCATGTTTACGACACCCGGCTAGTTAATGTTAATGGTCATCGTTGTGTTTTATACAAACCTTGTGAAACGTTGTGTTTTATACAAACCTTGTGAAACGTGTTTTATATAAAGCGTGTGGGGAGGGCGGGGTTAATTTGGACAGGGGGATGGTCGGGACACTATCCTCGCCAAAACACCAACCTCACATGTTACCAAATCCATGATTTGCTGAAAACATCATCAACAATCTATCTTAGACGTCAAATTGCAATTGAACCGAAGTGTGCATGGCGTTTGTTTCTCCGATGAACAAACATGCCCATGCCATACTATATATACCAAAGACAGAAGTATGCTGCGTTATCTGGGAAGCTTCTGTTGAAAGTTGTCGTGGGTCAAACTGTATATTTACCAGACTATATAGTCAGCAACAAGTTACTGTCAATTTCAATTTTTTTTATTGAAGTCGTTAGCATGTGTGTCAATTGAAAGTAGTACTGATTATTTGGAAACCAATTTATTAAAATTTCTATCAAATCTAGTAAGTGTTACTCACTTTTCCGATACCCGCGCGTCATTGATATATTTTCAATTGGGCCGAGTCAAAAGTGTCTATCATGGAAACGATGTTGCTTAAAGATGTGTGTTGGGCCTTAGCTTTTCACCACAAAAATATGCACGGAGAAACATCAAACAAAGTTTTGATAAGTTCCACCCAATAGAAGAGCTATTGAAAAATGCGTTAACGGGTCCTTTTTTTTAAACAACGCTGCTCTGAAAACCAGTGGCGTAGATAGCTTTTGGTTGCCGGGGGTGGGGCAATTGACTTTTTCGGACAAAATATTTGGTGGGGGCCGTTGCCTCCTCCCCCACCCCATCCCACCCCGCCCCGCCCCCTATCTACGCCACTGCTGAAAACTGTTGCGTTTAATTAGCTTTTGACAGTTGCGATTCGTGCCACATCGTGACAACGCAAATTCATGATTGTACGCAGGCCCCCTACAGATTATAAACAACATTAAACATTTACGGCTGAAATCACAAAGTCTACATTTCATAGCAACTAAGCCAACTATATCAGCAAACTGTTGAATACGGTGAAACTTATTTGATTGGAAGCTGTTGCTGCATGTTCGTAAGCAAAGGTAGGCCTACCCGGGTTACAAAGTTGACTGTTTAAAGTCGGCCTACCTTTAATTATGCTCGAGTACTCGGCACAATTAAAGGTATATAAGTGGTTCATACAATATCGGGCATCATAGGCTTTAAGTCTGAGGTTATTATCAAAAGGCTGAGGTTATTATCAAACGCTATCGTCGGTCGGTTGATGCGCCACGTGACATGTCAGCGTATCACGTGTTGCATTCCCTTTATGCTCTATTGACCGTATCGCTAGTCAGTTTATTCTGGCAAGTCAGAGTTTAAAGGACAATTCCGGGATGATAAAAAGTGTGATTTATTTGAAAGATTATTACATGTTTAATGAAATTGCGCCAGAATAATAACCAGATAGAAATAGCGTAACCAACTTTCGCTAGATAAAGTCGGTAACATTTTCCGCACATCTGGGCGCTGCGACGCCAGACACCTATGCCTATTTGCCTGACCAATTATAATTTTGCTCACGTAAATATTGCCAGAGATATCACCAAATGAATTAAAATTTTGACAAAGTCTGGGAATTTTCATATTGCCCAGCAAGCTGTAGTAATTTCAATAATTAAGATATTTTGATGTAATCTTTCCCGTTATGTGATAACATTGTAAAGCTTCGGGTACAGCACATTCTGTCATTGTAGCTGTAATACTCATTCTGATATAGGATGATGGATAGAGCGCATCCTGAAATTTGTGTTTGAAATTTTGCTGGCTTAGTTTTTCCCACAGAGTGTATCTTTTGATACATTAGGCCGATTCTAACATCCCTAGCATTGGATAAATCTTCGAATTTGCAGCTACAGGTAGGTATCAGAATTATTACAATCGGTTCTGTGGTTCCGGCAATATTATCATATCATATGTTTTCTAGGAATATATATTTACACTGCCTGCGACACACTCTATAACAGTATCTTGAGTCGGCTGAGTAATTTGACAATACGCACGTGTCAAGTGTGCCACTTCATTTAACCCTTATCACATTGTGTAAAATGCGTAATAGCCTACTTACAGAGATAGTGTCGTGGTACATTTTGGGGGGAAAATGTTGCTGAAACATGTTGCTGTCATGCACAGTAATGACTTACAACAACATTGTTATAAAAAATGAACACATTCTGATAGGATAGAGAAAATAGAATCTATGCTTCAGCGGTCTAGGGGTTAACGATTCCCCACCGAGTTCGGATACTAGAATTACTTTAAAAACTTACTAGCTTAACTGGGCAATGGCCTCACGATTACAAATTATCACATGTTAGGCCTCCATGCACATACATATTTACTGTACAGCCTTCGTGCTCGGCAAAGATAGCGTCGGTGCTGGGATTAAGTCAAGATCTCGTGAAATCTCGCTCTCGTTGCAAGAAAATGGCGCCGCCCGGGAGATAAAATAATCCCATGTTTACGATGGTATAATTACTCGTATTATTTGTCTATTGTTTTTATTTAGGAGCCAATATGTTAGTCATATAATAGTCTTTCAAATAAAGTACACGTTTACCAATCCAGGAATTGTCCTTTAACTAGCATTTAATTTTAGTGCTACTCATCCTACTCTAGTAACTGCTAAAACTCAGCCATACATGCACGGCAACAGATAACTAGACAACACGGCAACAGATAACCAGACAGAAACCTGAATTGAATAAACTTATAGTGTCAATAGATGCATTCCCCCAAGCATGAGCCCCGCGCATCGCGTTCTCACTGGAGTTAATCAGGAATAACGCGATACCTCAGTATTGCGCTACGCCGGTTAAGTCTCTAGTGAGAATACGGACGTATACTACTTAAACGTAACATGGCGTGTTGAAAACATGACTCACTTTCAAAATATGTTTTGGCTCACTGTCAAGTACATCCGAGACTACACCGTGTTCTTTGAATGCTTCCATAGCACCGCGAGTGACGTTTCCACCTAAATGTCTACCCTGGAATGACGACTAACAGCTTTCTTATACTATTATTATTGCACGATGTTCGGTGTCAGATCTCCCCGCGCATGTTAGTCTCGCCGTGAGACGGCATACACGCTGGGTAATTTAATCGCATTCTCGAGGGTCCAACGCATATGCGGATAACAAATCATTATCGCATTATGTATATTGAGCTCAAGAAAAATAGTTTTATAATATAGGGGTTATATACTATATATAGCTTGTAATTTTATTTAATACATCGTATAGTTTAGAGAGAAAGTAGGTTGTCGTGAACGCACCTTTAATAGCTTTATATCGGTATAGTATTTTATTTCCTGTTTTCAGCAATTTAAGAAGGATTTTCTCATTCTCTCATTGTTCGATCAAGAGGAACGTTAATATCGATCCCAGTTACTTATTTTTTGCTATAACTACTCCGATAAGCATCCCAGCAGGCACATGACGTTGTTTCAACGTTGAATCCACGTTGAAATCACGTCATGACGTAATTTCAACGTGGATTCAACGTTGAAACAACGTCATGTGCCTACTGGGATGATCGAAGTGTAATGCAACGCATTCTCCATGGCCAACAAAACGCATTCTCGTGGATTCGCTTTGTATAGTAGATTCGATGGCCTTGAATTTTCAGATACTGATTTACACCCATTTATCTTTAGATTCGATCATAAAAATATTCACACCTAAGGATTCTGCTAGCTCAGTATTGAGCTTAATATATTCTGCTAGGGAAGATTGTAATACCCACATCGGTAAATTTTGCTAGGAGGCTATAGCTATAATACTCATATCGAGGGTGTCTGCTAGAGAAGCTTGCCGTGCTAGGATAAAGGGCTTCCGAGGGAGCATGCAGTAGTAAGCTCAAGATATCACAATATGGAGGCTTCCAGAATGAACATCAAGGGATTCTCCTATTATTATCTTGTAGTACTCATATCGAGGGACAGCGATACACCTGCACAACTCACTTGAAGGCCATGAATTACAACTTATCGTCAGGAACCTCTTTGGATAAATGTCAAAACTAGCCCGACTAGCAAAAACATTCGGATGGGGTGCATCTACAGAAGTGGAAGTCAACCACATGAAAACAATACAAATCTCTCTGAATTATTAAAGGAAGCTTGTACAGGCATAAAAGATGGCGAAAGAAACACATTATCTGATTATGGGTGACTTTGATTACCCCTGACATAAACTGGGAGACCTGGACAACAAAATCTGAAAACCCAAGAGGTAATGAACGTAGATAGAGCCCCCCCCCCCCCATCCCACCACCAACTATTTTGTCCGAAAATGTGTATGCTTGTTCATTACAAAAGCCTGTATCTGTATAAATAAATTTTGTGCTGTCCGAAATTTCGTTTTCACTTGCCCCACCCACCCCAACCCACCAACCAAAAGCTATGTACGCCACTGTTAGACAAGCCAACCAGAGGTAGAGGATCAAATATGCCAAACATACTGGACCTTATCTTCACATTAAAACAAGGAAACATATCTTACCTATGATATAACAGCCCATATGGTAAGAGTGATCACAGTGTACTACTATTCACATACAACTGTTATCTCCATCGTACAGAGTATTCGAGAATAAAGAAATATTATAATAAAGCCAACTATGACAATATAAAGGAAGAAATTAACATGATAGATTGGCAGGAGAAACTGGAAAGTTTAGACCTCAATCAGCAATTGGGAACCTTTATGCCCATAGTTCATGAAATAGAAGACCAGCATGTTCCAAGCAAGAAAGTCAAAATAGGAAACAATAAAGGCACGGTACCATTTAACAAAGAGCAGCTAAGGAATGTAAGGAATAACCACAAACGCTGGAAGAAATATATAAAGACGAGAAAGGAGGGTGACTATGAATTATACTGCAGAGTCAGAAAGAATTATGAAAACGCTGAGAAAGAATTTTGAAAGAAGCACAGCTATGAACATAAAAATTAATCCTAGGAAGTACATTAAGTCACAGTACAAAGTCAAAGGTGGGATACAGCTGTTATTGCTGAACTTAGAGGATCCAAAATCAGAACTTACAAAAACAGAGAAGGAAAAGACAGACGCTTCAAGAATTCTTCTGCAGTGTTTTCACGAAGGAAAACCATGGTGATCTACCCGATGAAAGCAGTAGAAAATGTCATGCAAGATATAATTATTGATGAAGAGGGTATAAGAAAGGAACTGAATCAGGTGAACATATCAAAATCGGCAGGCCCAAATCAATTCCACACAAATTTTCTCAAAACTCAAGTAATGAACTCAAAATCCACTCTGTATTATGTCCATTAGGCTACAAAAACTCCCAGATGCTTGGAAAGAAGCTAACATAACTACAATTTATTTTAAAAAGGAAGCAAAATATTACCATCAAACTATAGACCAGAAGGTCTAACGAGCATAGTCCACAAACTAATGGAAAAAATCATTCATCGAGAGATCATCAAATATATGAGAACAAATCACTTTTTAGCACCAACCAATATGGATTTATTGACAAACGATCAACAACACTTCGGCTACTCAAGTTGATAGATGCGTGGACAGAAGCTCTAGATGAGGGATATGAAATGAACACAATATATCTCGATTTTATGAAAGCTTTTGATAGTGCCCCGTAGATGATTACTTCTAAAAGCAAAATCATATGGCATCCATAATAACATACCTGGATGGATTGAAGCCTTTCTAAAAGACCAGAGACAAAAAGTAATTGTGAATGGAGCCGAGTCTGATTGGAGAGTGGTAACAAGTGGCATCCCAGGGGGAAGTGTCTTGGTAGCCATACTTTTTGTTATCTACACAAATGACCTCCCAGATAAAGTAATACGCGGCATAATGCTCTTCGCTGATGGTACAAAAGTGTAGAAAATCATCAAGGCTGAGGACGACAAACAGCAACTCCAAAATGACCTACAAGAATTGCAGAACTGGAGTGAGAAATGGCTGATAAAACTCTACCCAGACAAATGCAAAGTGCTACATAGAAACTCTGGCCCACATAATGAATTTGATTATAAATTGTCATTGAACAATACAGAATACATTCTGGAGCATGTAACCACAGAGAAAGACATAGGAGTGATCTCCGATAAAAAGCTCAGCTTTGACGAACATATCAATGCTAAAATCAAAACAGCAAACGCGATGGCAGGACTAATTCGAAAACATTCATTGCTCTGTATAAATCATCATTTTGACTATGCAACTCCAGTCTGGAGCCCATACAGACCAAATCTCATCGATGCGATAGTGTCCAGCGACGGGCAACAAAGCAGTTACCTGCCCAAAAAGAAATGTCATATGAGAATAGACTTAGAGTGTTAAAGTTGCCAACATTATCATACCGGAGGCATAGGGCAGACATGATTGAAGTATATAAACTACTTAACATCAACATATATGGCTACACTGTGGACTCTTTGGTAACCAGTTTGCCGACATTTCTGAGATCAGAAGATCCTGCTATGGAGGTTTACAGTATATAACTCAATAGATTATGTTAGGAATGCTTACTTACTTGGATCGAACGAGGAGATTCACAGTGCTGAGATCAAGAAATCATGTTAGTGTAATGTGATCAAGAAATCTGGCGAGGGAAGCTTACACTACTCGGATCAAACCATGCTGGATTCTGCTAGAGGTTTTCAGTATTGATATCAAGAGCTCGAGCTAGGAAAGCTTACAGTACGATCTTGCTATGGAAGCATGCCCTGCATAAATCAAGAGAGCCTGTCTGGAAAGCTTGAGTAGGTCAAGAAATCGTGCTTGGAAAGCTTGCGGAGATCAAGATAGGGATGCTTACAGTACATAAATCAAAAGACTATGTTAGGGAATCTTACATTGCACAGCTCAAGAGACCGTGGTAGGAAAGCTTCAAGTGCTGTAACAAGGACACTGTGTTAAGATGCTGAGATTAAGAGTTCCTTTTATGGAAACATACAGTACTGAGCTCAATAAATCCCGCTAAGGGATCTTCCAGTACTTGATAAAGAGAACTTGTTGGAAAGCTAACAGTATTTAGATCAGGTTAGCCATGCCTTCATGCCCATCCACTCACATAATTGTATTGTAATGGTGGGAAGGGGTGTGCCTGGTTGGACACTCATCTCCGCCACATCGTTGCGAGACTTGCTGGTTGTTGGGGTATCTGATTGTGCATCTAGTACAATATTTTTACATGAGCTCGAAGAAATCTGGCGAGGGAAGCTTACACTACTCGGATCAAACCATGCTGGATTCTGCTAGAGGTTTTCAGTATTGATATCAAGAGCTCGAGCTATGAAAGCTTACAGTACGATCTTGCTATGGAAGCATGCCCTGCATAAATTAAGAGAGCCTGTCTGGAAAGCTTGAGTAGGTCAAGAAATCGTGTTTGGAAAGCTTGCGGAGATCAAGATAGGGATGCTTACAGTACATAAATCAAAAGACTATGTTAGGGAATCTTACATTGCACAGCTCAAGAGACCGTGGTAGGAAAGCTTCAAGTGCTGTAACAAGGACACTGTGTTAAGATGCTGAGATTAAGAGTTCCTTTTATGGAAACATACAGTACTGAGCTCAATAAATCCCGCTAAGGGATCTTCCAGTACTTGATAAAGAGAACTTGTTGGAAAGCTAACAGTATTTAGATCAGGTTAGCCATGCCTTCATGCCCATCCACTCACATAATTGTATTGTAATGGTGGGAAGGGGTGTGCCTGGTTGGACACTCATCTCCGCCACATCGTTGCGAGACTTGCTGGTTGTTGGGGTATCTGATTGTGCATCTAGTACAATATTTTTACATGAGCTCGAACGCCTGTCAGAGACGCATTTCCTGTTGTCCTCTGCTGTATTCTATTCCTCTACGATGGCATCCTCTAGCTTGAATGTCATGATGTCTGACTCATGGTCAGACTAGACATGGGATGGAGCTGACATGTCAGCGCGCCACTAGGCGTACTCCCTTAATAGACAGTTTTTCCCTCATATAACAGGGAGCGCCAGGGAGATTCGCCACCCTCGCCAATGCCACCGAAGCACTCGCTGACATGACCAGCACCACCACAGCCACCACCACTAGGACTCCTACAGCCACCTACCCCAGCGCAGGCACTCCTTCAGGCATGACTCCATTGACTGCCGCTCCTAATTCAGTCACCCGCATCATTCAGATCACCTCTGCAGGAATGAACGTACTCATCAATGATGTCTACCTTCGCTCGGACTGAGAAGGGGTAGAGCAGGGAAAAGCAAAGCGTGCGCAACCTACCTCGCAGCCCAGGATGATTAAGGTCGGCCAGGCCTCACTGCGCCTCGAGCTCCTTTCAGCGGGCGACGAGGACAAGACCAGCATACCCGCTGTCGGGGACGAAGCAGCCACGTCATGGCAGGCTAGCCATGTACATGCAACTAGCCCTGCTGGAAATGTGCAGCCGGACCAATGTGTCTCCAAGAGTCGGCATCGCAAGCCCCGAGACCGGCACCAAGGACCGACTGATGCCGGGAGGCTTGACGAGTGCATGGAGCCTCTACCCCGGCCCCTGGCCTGGCATTTCTGCCCAGTACCCGAATGGACCAAGGAGGAGAGGAACGCTTGCACGCCACACCCACACCCCCAACACCGCCATGTGTCTGATGAGAAGTGCTGGTGAATGCTGATGCATATTCCACCAGGGCTGATTTGCAGTCATAGACAATGGTTTGTGGTCAGTGTTGTCAAAAAACCCTTGTGGTGAACAAATTCTTGTCATCCTCTGGAGGCACCACCACACCGACCTGATCCCAGTGACCGATGACTGCATTTGCGATGACTGTACTCAACACTCAAAAGGTCATGCGAGATGGACAGTCCTTGTTGATGCATAACATCATTTAGAAAATCACAGCTAGTTTAAAGACATACTTTCATAGCCATTTACAGCAAAGATGGTGTTTTCCTCTCCCTGATGTGACATTGAACACTCACGGGTTTCTTGGATCTTCGTCCAACAGAGTTGAAGATGACCTGCTGCACGATGCGATAGCGAAAAAACGACTATGAACATATTTTCAGTTTTTTGTATAATCATTGATAAAAATGAATGCCCCTAATCCACAACAATCGTTCAAAGCGCAATGAATAATATTTGTACCTAAGATGTTTTTCTGGGAAATATCTATATCGTTTAGGCCAGATTGGCTGATGATTACATTCCCGTTTTCTCATTGGCATGACAGAAATTATCCAATCACTATATGAAGAATATTTTTTCTTCCTACGAATGAACATTGCTTATCTAATCGAGTGGTGGATTTAAAAGGCTAATAATAAAAAATGGGTTACGCGATAGAACTATTTAGAAATGAATTAAGACATATATTGGTTGAACTATTCATGGAACAGTTTTCTTGAAGATGCACATTCATATTTTCGCGAGATCTCATACACCAGCATAACTAAGTGATCCCAACTTACTTGGATGAAACTGGGATCAGATTTAAAGTATAGTACTCAGTCACCATTGCGTATATAGTAATTTCTGAGTTCTGAGTCCAAACCACTGGCCATGAGTCGCAGACGAGTGCTCGCTCTGAAAGGAATCTTTCTAATATCACATACATGTGTAGTTTTTCACGATGACATATTATGGATTCCTGTACCGAGGCAATGGGCTTGCTACCCAGAATGCACCTGGCCCAGGGGGTAGTCTAATGTGACCTTGAGCGGTAACTAGGTGTCCTTGGGTGACCACTATAATGCATGAGCGATGGAGGGATTTTGCCTCCCCATCCCTAGCGCCACCAGCTCATGACTGTCACACATATACTTTGTACGCATTTATAGATAATGGCTATATGAGATTTATAAATTAAATTGAGCCTTTATATCAAATGAGAGAAATAGGCACACTTCATAAATGTGCGTTTCAAACTCGACTGTTGACTATTAAAACACCATTTAGACAGATAAAAAAATTGAACACTAAAAGGAATAACAGCGAGAAGCCGTTTTATTTGTGAAGATGTCCATGCTCAATATGGCCATTATCCTATGGAATCGAGACTAACGGATGGACATACAAATTTGAGTGTTTTAGCTTATTGGGGTGAATTGTTGGTCAATCGTCGTAAGTTATTAGAGGGCATGATTCACTGTCATGTGAGCACTTGAAAATTGCTGTCAGTCACAAGAAGCAAGTTGTAGTAAGTAAAAATAACCCAATAATGCGTGTGATCATTAGTCATTCGTCACGAGTTGGTGAAGTGTTTGTGCACTCATCACCTCTTGAGAATTGCTGGCAATCGCATGTAATCATGTCTAATGATATAGATGACTGAATGTTGGAATCGATGAAAATAGTAAATGACAGAATGACTGACCAATAAATGGGTAAGTGAGCAAGTTGTAATGTCACAAAATATATATGACGAAATGATGAAATTACTGGAAATAGTAAATGACAGAACAACTGACCAATGAACGGCGTAGAAAGGGCAAGGGGCGATGCAGTAAAAAATGGGTATAGAAGTAGACCCCAGAACAGAAACAGGAACTCACTTACACTGCTTTCGACGCATATTAACTTTGACTAAAGTCATTCTAGAGACCCGGTTTTCTGTTCTGCGCAGCTATTGAAGGGTTAATGATTCTCATAAGAATTGGTCGAGATATCAGCTTTGAACATACAAGTAAGAATATTGAACAATCTTGCATCGTTAAGATAGAGAATCAACAATCGTACTGTTTACATCAACTTATTAAGGAGTCATTAATCAGCATCGGAGATTCAAGTTTTGCTTGTATAGAATCCAGAGGGAGATATACCACCTCCCGCCTACCAGGAAAGAATCAACGCAGTCAGATCTGCAGTCAATTGACTACACCCCATAGGATCGAAAATTTACAATATGTTAAATTGTATATTAATTTTGATGGAATAAACGATGGTTATTACAGAATACCTAATATTTAGGTGATCTCATATAATCAGTTCACTCCCGCAACAATGAGCATAGGGTATATCTAGATGAGGTTAGATGAGTTTTGAATTGAGCCCCAAAGTTTCGGAGATTTTATAAAGACGTTTCTAAATATCAGCCAAAATCCAAGATGGCCACAAACCAAATTGGCTGCTCGACTTCATTTGAACTTGGATCTCTATGCCATAAGAATGCTTTCTGCCAAAGATAATTGAAATAAGTGATTCTTGAGTTGTTTAAAGACAGACAGATGCTGGATGATGGACAGACTTAAACCAGACACTTTTTCACTGTTTCTGGAGCAGTCATACATTATTATTAATCCTCATTTGGTACGCGAAGGATTCCTGCTGAAGCCATGACTACCAATAGCGAAAAAGAATTTAATTCGCTTCCATCACTGTCAGCACTGTCACTGAGATCAGTAGTGTTTATGGCATTGCTTACAGGATATAAGGGATATTGCATATATGTTTTACAATTGCCTATAATTTTGACTTTGTAAGTGAACCCCATATGGTTGCTCCTGAAGAAGCGTGTTTCTGAACATATTTTGGCAATTTTTGCCCTGTGTATTTGTACCGATAACGAGTTGTCGTCGGAATCACTGATCAAGCACTTTGTTTTGCTGGACGACCTCTGTGCTTTTGGACTGGCATCAGCTGGTACGACAACTGACCTGGGTCTCCCTTGAATGACTGGATCCTGCTTCTTCAGGATGGTCTGGGTCCCACTTCTTCAGCATGGTGGCTTTCATGTCTGGTTCCGTCATTCCGTTGGCCTCGGCTTCTGCTTCGATCTGTGGCTGTGCTTGGCCAATCAGCCAGACACGTGAATACACTTTGAGGTCAGATGAGCTAAATATATTGCAAAATCCAAGATGGCCACCAGTCAAATCTGTCAATTGGCTTCTTTTGAATAAACTCGGATCTCCATGCCTAAAGAAGCTTACTGCCAAATAGAATTGAAATCGGCACAACAGTTCTTGAGAAGACATTGTTTAAAAAAAGAGTTAACAGACAGATTATCAGATAGTCACCATGGGATAAGGTCAAGCTAACAGCCATTAGCCTACAATGTATCCATACACCAAGGGTTACTGTATACGAAAAACTTGAAACTATAGGCCGAATAATTTACTATTGGTTTCAATGGGAAAATTGACCTTTGACCTATATTCTCAAGAGACAGAGAGCCGGACGCCAGACGGGAAGTGATCGCCATAGCCCCGTCAACTGAAAATGTGAGCATTCTTCGAGATCTGGTCCCAAGAGTTTTGAATTTTACATTTTCAGTGGAGGTGACTCCGGCAAATAGATGGATTTTAGCGAAAAAGGCACATGTATATCTTCAGGTGGTAATGATATTTATCAATTTTCTCAGGAATCACAACTAACCTGTAGGAGTTTTGTGTTGACAGAAATAATTGCAAACAAATGGACAAACAGACAGACAGAGATATGCTGATTGCTGTATTGTCACACTGGAAGTGACAAAAAAATTTCACCGAATCCATGCACGCATTCTAAGCTATGCAGCAACTTCAAGATTTGTAGAGGGATAACTCTGCAAGGAATAATTTCCTACCCACAAAAGAGCACATGCACATGATACTGATAATGTGCACCAACTTTCAGGCTAATCCACTGGGAACCCTAGTTGTGTTAACAAGAAATGGACAGACAGATGGAAGGATTGATGGAGAGTACTCGGATAATAGGACCAGTTTAGACTACTAATAGTAAAACGGGGTCGATAGAATCTTGGTAATTGCGGATGAATAATGGAAAGTAGGTCACATTGCATACCCTAAAGTTCTCATCTATTCATATAATATACATATCCTAGCTAAATTTAGGACTATTTGTTATTCTACGGACACATTAACCAACTAGGAGTATAGCCGCCATTTTAGATAGCTATTTGCAGGTGCCATTATTTTAGCTTCTATTGTCTTCGCTGTGTCGCAATTGTTCGCATAAAACCATTCTCGTAATGCTAATGCTATTCATTCGTCTTCTGGTGTCCATGGTGAGCGTGTAGTAAGTGCCTATAGTTCAATACTAGTTCATATCACCTATGGTACAAGTGACATATATCTATAACAAGTTTACTGAAAACTGTTGCTGCCTATAGCAGCAACAACTTTGTGTCAAATTGTTGTCAATATAATGAGCTGATAATACAATTTTCACTAGATAAAGATTTGATAACAATTTGGCTGAAGATCATTGACGCAACAACTTTCAATCAAATTGTTGTCAAATCTTTCTCCGAATAATCATCGGCCTTTCTGTTTGGTTAGCTAACAAGTGCATGTCAAAATAGTTAGAGGCCTATATGATATACGGAATCGAGACCCAGCCACAGATATGCTCGAACAATCTGTTCATTTCATCATCAATCAGGATGTAAGCGTATTATTCTATTCACGCTAGGCTGATGTCGGAGGCGATCGTGAACGTGCTGGTGGATTGCAGGATCCTTGTGAATATATTTCACAGTGGAATACACATATGATATAGGTCTAACTAATTGTGTATGCACTTGTTAGCTAAGAAAACAGAAAGCATGCTGATTATTCTAAGAATTTGACAATGCTCTTGCTGCCTTGGTCAGAAATGACTGTCAATACAGTTGCTCGAAATATCTTCAGCAAGTCTTGCAACACTGACTGCCCTCCTGCTTATTTTGAGAACAATTTGAGTTGTTGCGTCAATGATTTTCAGCCAAATTGTTATCAAATCTTTATCTAGTGACAATTGTATTATCAGCTTTTATATTGACAATAATTTGGCGGAAAGTTGTCACTGTTTGAAAAAACGTCGAGGATATTGTAATCGCCTCCATCCGTCTGTCCTGTCCTGTCCATCCCGATAACTCTTCCCAAACCGTTGGGTGGAATTGAACCAAATTTGGTATGTGGGTTACCAATAGGAATACGCTTTGCAAGACGATATTTAAATTAGGATCCGCCCCCATGGGGGCGTGGCAGGGGTCAAAAGGTCAAATTGATTCTAATGCATCTCACTCCAAAGCGCTGCGCAGAATTCAACCAAATTCGGTGTTGGTTACTAATAGTAATGTGCTTTGCAAGACAAGATATACATTAGGCTCCACCCTCAAGGTTGTGTGACAGGGGTTAAAAGGTCAAATTGATTGTCCGTCTGTCTGTCACGCTAACGCCATTCAAACTGTTGGGTGGAATTCAAACAAATTTGGTATGTGGGTTACCCATAGGAATGCGCTTTGCAAGATGATATTTAAATTAGGATCCTCACCCATGGGGGCGTGGCAGGGGTCAAAAGGTCAAATTGATTATAATGCATCTCACTCCAGTGCTGAGCAGAATTCAACCAAATTCGGTATGTCGGTTACTAATAGGAATGCGCTTTGCAAGACGAGATATACATTAGGCTCCACCCTCAAGGGGGTGTGACAGGGGTCAACAGGTCAAATTGATTGTCCGTCTGTCCATCGGTGAGGGGTTAAAAGATCAAATTTTAACCTGCAGAAATTGATTGTAGCGCATCTCCTACGAAACCATTGAACGGAATTCAACCAAATTTGGCATGTCAGTTACTCATATCAATGTGGAGCGGATGAGCCCATTTATATTTGGCCCCGCCCCCAGGAGGTGTAGGATGAGGTCAAACGGTCATGAATTGATTGTAATATGTCAAATGTTCAAAGCGGTGAACGTGGGGATTTGCGATGACATGTCATCGACCGATCAATCTAGTTATAAATATATTTGTTGTCACTTGCACCATAGGAAACATACAACTAGTATTGTATTGTACTATGCTATGCTTACTATACACTCACTGTGGAAGCCAACAGAAGAATGACTAGCATTAGCGTTACGAGAATGGTTTTATACCAATAATTGCTCACCGGAGAAGACAATAGAACCTAAAATAATGGCGCATGCAAATAGCTATCTAAAATGGTGGCTATACTCCTAGTTAGGTAGTGGCCATAAAGTAACAAATGGTCCTAAATTTAGCTAGGATATGTATATTTTATGAATAGACGAGAACTTTAAGCTTACAAT
>JAVVLW010001962.1:0-41000 GCA_034401795.1 Chaetoderma sp. LZ-2023a
GAAAATATGTCACTTCGCCTTTTCTTTGACAGAGCATGCGTGCCGCGTAGACCTTATAAGCCTGTAATATGTTGAGATGGTGAAATACACATGATAACAACATTTTCTTGGCTTGTAATGTCGATATTTGCCGGTAAATTAAACCATTTAAGCGAGGAAGGTATGTGTTACTCTAGGACGATTACACTATCATGGGTGTGGGTTGAACTTACTAGGAAAATAATTCAAAATATTGTCGTAAATCTGAATTACGGTTTATCATTCAAAACTTGTATACGGCTAGAATAAGTGCTTAGTAAATCGTTTTCGTCATGATTTCCGTATATTTGCCGTAGACAGATGGAAAATACATGCGGAAAAAAAATAATGTATGGTTTGTGAACCACATGATTCAACAAATAAATGTTCGAATATGATTCGTCTTCCCAGAGTTTGCGATTGTTCGAAGGTTCGAATGTTCCTAAAATTTACTAAATCGCTTCAGGACCCCATGGCAACACATTCCCCCCAAGGTTAATTACTGTACATGCAAAACTCTTGAAATGACTGGAATAAGCTTTCATGCACATGGTCATCAAAATAATCATTTTAATACGGTCACCATGTCCTTAAACTTGACCTTTTGACCCTCAATTAATGACAAATCTTCAGGACCCCATGGGCAACATTGCAAATCTGGTCAAACTCTCTCTCTCTCGAGTAAAACCAGAGTTATTGACCAATGTGTCAGGTACATATTTTTCAAAATAATCACATTTTAATTTGGTCACTGTGGCCTTGATCTTTGCACCCCAAATTTATCAAACCTCTTCAGGTCACATGCAAATTATTTCCCCCAGTTTTGCTAATTGTATGCGAAAAACTCTTGAAACGACAGCCCAGAATAGGCTTTTGTGACTGGCTGACTGAGTAAGTGGCAGTTCTGAGTAAGTGGCAATTTATTGAGCTGCTGCACGCAACCAAAAATTCAGGCAGTTGTACATCATTATTTCTAATGAAAGGCGTGCGTGCGTGCGTGCGTGCGTGCGTGCGTGCGTGCGTGCGTGCGTGCGTGCGTGCGTGCGTGCGTGCGTGCGTGCGTGCGTGCGTGCGTGCGTGCGTGCGTGCGTGCGTGCGTGCGTGCGTGCGTGCGTGCGTGCGTGCGTGCGTGCGTGCGTGCGTGCGTGCGTGCGTGCGTGCGTGCGTGCGTGCGTGCGTGCGTGCGTGCGTGCGTGCGTGCGTGCGTGCGTGCGTGTCATTTTTACCTGTGTCACTAGACGCAAATGTTAACGTGAGCATGGAGTGCTTCTTGTTCTTAATACCTTTTCGATAACTCTTATCCTAATGGAGGGATCTTCTCCAGACTTGGGTGGAACCATGCTCATTGGGTCCCAAAGGCATCTCAATTTTGGGGACCGAAGCAAAAAGGCAACATCAATAGCTTTCAGCATTATTGTTTTCAAAATGGATACTTTTGTTGCAATGTTCAACAACTCTGCATCTCCTAGAGCGCTCCTCTTCAAACATGGGTGGATGTTTGTGTGTGGGGGACCCCAAGACGTGTGGTACATTTGTGGTCAAAATAGCAAATGCAACAGCAACAGCTTTCTGTAACGTTGGTTCCAATACAGACAGTTTAGAACTCATAGCGGCCTGATTGAGAGATATATCTATGATGCGGGTATAGGGGCATATTGGACTAATTTGTCGTTGTTTCTAAGCTTTTTTTAGCCGCATCGCTAGATACAAGGGTATATGCGAGCCTGGAGTGCATCTTGTTGTTGTTATTGTTCTTAAGACACTTTTGAATAACTCTGGAATAACTCTGGTTCTACTGGAGAGATCATCTTCAAATTTGGAGGGAAGTATGCCTGTGGGTTCCCGAGCAGATCTAAAACACAACAGCAACAGCTTCTAGCAACAATTATCAAAACAGACATTTTTATGCATTCTTCAATAACTCTTGTTCTATTGATGCAATCTTCTTCAAACTTGGGTGGAGGCTTGTCCATGTGGCCCCAAGCATATGCACTAATATTGGAGTCTAAAATGCAACAGCAACATTGTTTGCAAAATAGACACTTTTGACCCAACGAACCATTATCATACGTGTTAAAAAGACAGGTGATCTATCAACAAGGTTTGAGCATAGCTGCTATACAGGTCTTGTGACTGAACTATGGCTTGAGAAAAGACAACAATACATATTTTTATTTAATTTTCTATATTTTACTGTCTCTGTACACATCTCTGTCTGTACAAACAAGTCACTTCTCCTATTAGATAGTCACGTGTTTATCTAGTTGTGTTTCTTTTGTTTGCCTTTGGCTTTTTTCCCTTTAGCTGCCCCTTGCTTTGCTGCACGCACAAGGTTATTAAAGCGACCTTTGAACTTGGCTTGCTTCCTAGAAACAAAAATCAAAGAGAATTCTGGGTATAGCATACATTAACACATGATTTTTATATGGCAAAAATGTAATACATGTTTTACTGACAGAATTTTCACCAACCTTTGGTGGAAGGTTTACCTGGGTGTCCTGAATAAGTGTATTGGTTTTCTGGGCAAAAGGTCAAGGTTATCGAAAAGGTAACCTAGAAAGATTGTGTCCCACGTGTCTAGCCTTTGTTTCATTTCATGTTACAATCAGATGTGGCAATGTCACAAAATAATGACTGCTAAGGTATGGTATGTGATCAAATAGGTTATGGTATAGCATAGCATGCTATCATATATAGGAACTGGGAATATAATTTAATTTAATTTAAAAATGTATTTAATTCTAAATTAAAGTTTAATTTAAATTTTTCACTTTTTTGTTTTAGTTAATTTTAAATGTTAATTTTAATTATTTGTGCAACATAATTAACCTAAATCCAAAGCATGTAAAAACATGCAAAAACTTTCTAATGGAGGCCAGAAAAAGCCCTTGATGAATTAAATGTTATTTGTTATTTGCCAAGGACTTACTCGATGTTCATGGACATCAATTCTTGTTGCATTCTGGACACCACATGCCATTTGGATCGCCATGTCGAACTATTCTTCACTTCACATGACTTGACAAATAAACACCCTTGACATTGACTAAGCAAAACTTGGGATTGTCCTAATCAATCTTGATCATTAATCTTTTAAATCTTCAACTTAGTGCAAGAAAATGTCATATTTTCCATAGAAAATGTCCATTTGCAGACCAAGAGATTTTTTTTTTAATTTATCTTCGGATTGATTGGCTCTGTTATCGGGCCAGTTATTCCGGTGATAAATTTTCAAAAATAATTCTCTCTTGGGTCTACAAATGGACACGTAACAAGACCAGTGCAGAAGCTGTTTTTGTCTGGTCCGAGTGTTAAAGAGTTGAACCTTTACTTGTCAGGTGACATGAGAGAAACAATACAGCTCAGAAAGAACTTTCTTACATTGTGTTCAAAATTGTTCTAACTAATATGTTTCTGTTTTTGTTTTGGAAACATGTTATGTTATTTATGAGCTGTATGATTTTAAACCGTTACAGTATATATTTATATACACCTGTGCAAAAGTTAAGCACCAGCAAAAACAACAGAACGTAGAAACATGATGGTACAACTAGGCTGCCATACTTTTTGTCCCCGCGTTAGCTGACATAATTCCAAGTACGAAATGCACATGCATGCATGACTTCACGCCGCTTGATGTCCGTGCGTGGCGGGAAACAGCACACGTGTTCAGTTATGTAAAAGTCCAGTTTGAGGTGTAGAACATTACATACAGATTTAGGCGACAAGATTAGGAATTTTGTGTTCATGACCGTGGTTTATTTGTACAGAGAGAATTAGCTCTTGATTGTGAACCGCTATGGCAAGACGAAGGTTAAGTGATCGTGTGAAATGGCAAATCATAGGCATGCATACCACTGGTATGTCATGCAGAGAGATTGGCAGACAGCTGAACATTAACCATACTGTAATCAGTCGTTTGATTGCAAAACATGGGCAAACTAACGAGGTGAAGGACAGGCCTAGATCTGGAAGACCGAAGAAGACTACTGCCCGTGATGATCGAGCCCTAGTACGCCTTGTTAGGAGATCTCCATTCACCAACAGCAGAGTGCTCCGCCAGCAATGGGAAACGCGCAATAGAGTGGCAATGTCTACCGTCAAAAGGAGACTGTATGCTGCTGGCATGAAAGCTAGGAGACCTGTCAGACGTCCTCTCCTCACTGCACACCACAAAGAGGAGCGTCTGAGGTGGTGCAACGAAAGAAGACACTGGAACCTGAGATCCTGGAGACGGGTACACTGGTCCGATGAAAGTCGGTTCCTGCTTCATGCCACAGATGGTCGAACTCGTGTATGGAGGTCCAGACGCACGGCGTACGACCAACGTAACATCATGGAAGAAGTTCCATTTGGTGGATGTTCCGTTATGATATGGGGGTGCATCTCATTTGATTGTAAGCTGGATCTGTTGACTGTACCTGGAACACTAAATGGACAAAGATATCAAGATTCCATACTGGATAGAGTTGTGGTCCCTCATTTTGTAAATCATGCACCTGGAACCCACCCTATATTCATGGATGACAACGCCCGACCACATCGTGCTAGAGCTGTGCATGAATACCTCCGCCAGAATGCCATCGAAACCCTACCATGGCCAGCAAGGAGCCCTGACATGAACCCTATTGAGCATATCTGGGACATTCTGGGAAACATGGTGAGAAGGAGGGATCCTCCTGTGCAGAACCTACAGGAATTAACAGACGCACTCCATCTTGAATGGCAACGAATACCACAATGGCGTATCAGTCGGTTGGTGACCAGCATGAGACGTCGTGTCCAGGCCGTCATCCAGGCACAAGGTGGATATACCCGGTATTAATAATGACAGTCTCAAACTCGTGCACAGATGTTAAACTTCGTTTTCAGACACCATTAATGACAATCTAGCCACGTGTGTCAACTGTAGGGCAATAGTTGTCAGTTGTGTCAACGTAACCATATTCAGGCCTCGTTTTCAAGTTCAAACAAAAACATACAGTGTTTCCCCACCATCATAATCAGCATTCCTCTAGTTGCATTATTACCTCTTGCACTAAGATGGATGGGTACATAAATGTTTATGCTATTGCTTTCTTCATAGCACATGAATATACCCTCGCATGTGCGTAAAAATAGGGTGGTGCTTAACTTTTGCACAGGTGTATATATTAGTGGTCAGGCCAGAAAAAACCTGCATCTGCAACTCTCTTCAGCATTCTACATTTGCAGGCTAAGAGACTACTTTTAAAAATGTATCCCTGGAATTAGTCATTGCAGTGGGATATTTTTAAAAGTAGTCGTCTAGGAAAAATGTTAATATGAATCCAATCTGTCACTCATGTATCTGACATCATATTCGAATACGTCACATGTTTTCTAACAAACAGCACACTCAAAATCACATAGCTCCGTCACAAACATCACAAAGCCTGACAAGAAAGTAGATGAATAGTAGGTCTTTTATGACTGCAATTTAATAAATATTCTGTTGAACAATACTCAACAGCATACCTATATAGTTACCTAAAGATTTAGATTCTGGTTGGTCAGGTTTCAATTTCAAATCAAGTACAACAAGCGTAAAAGGTTAGATTAGTTAGAAATGGGTGGGCCATAGTTAGAAGTGGATCCCTCTTAAAGCTGAGCAGTCTATCTAAAAGAGCCACTGCTAACCACTACCAGTAACATAGTGTAACAAATTTCCTTTAATGGCACAATAAAAATTCTTGCTTACTGGATGTGCATTTGCAGGTCAAGAGCACTTTTTTAATGTACCAATGCAATTTCTATTCTTTTTTTTTAGATAATATTATCTTGTCCCTCAAATGGAGATTCCTCAAGACCATTGCTGAGGCCAGTTGCGACCAACTAGACACTATAGCTATACCACACACATTTCTAGTTAAGGCCCACCCTCTTCGCATGCTGGTTTAAATTGATTTAAAAATTTGAAACCTGAATTCCCGGAATCTAAATTTCAATTTAACGATACAGATATGCTGTTAAATATTTTGAGAACTAGTTTGACTGGAAGTTGTTGCTGCCTATGGTTATTAAATTGTAAATTGTCCAGACATACAATTCAGACAGTTTCTTGACAGACTATTGCCACGTTCCTGACAAAGCTATACATCATATTGCTTGTGACATCGGCTAACAAGTGATGTATTTCATTATGTCAGATACTTGACTGACAGATGAGATCCCTCCATTAAAGAGATCATAGCAGTTATCTCCCTTCGTGCATGTGATGAGCATAGTTACATAAAGCTTTACAATACCTCTTGTTTAGTATTTGAAAGTCTAATGGAACATATGCATATGGGTCTGGTTTTCCCTTTCTCTTCACATCACCAGCAGCCTTCTGCAACAAACAGGTAAGTAGATTAATAGCTACAATAACTTGTATGCCTAGCACAAGAACTCACCTATGAGGAAATCAATAAATCTGCTCATCTGACCATCATCAAATAATAGGACCTATAGAATGGTTTACAAAGGCATTACACAGACTTTGATGAGAAACTATTTGTACACATGAAAAGCTAACATTCATACCTGATATTTTCTTTAATTTTATTATTTAGATGGCAGATATATGCCAAGGTAACAAGTGGCCCTTGTATCGTTCACCTGGAACATGGGCATTTCAACTAGGTGTAGAAAGGCCATTCCCTATAAATAGAAACCAACAAGAACAAAGATATATCCTACCAAAATTGGTCAAAATCTGTCCAGTGGTTCTTGAAGACATCTTAAAATTCCCATTGCTTTACCATGGAAGATTTTTGCAGGGACAAAAATTCAAGATGGTCACCAACAGGTAACCCCTTTTTCAGACTGTTTTGAAAGTGGCAAATTTGTATTTTGATTTCTAAATACATCAAAGAAAAAATTCCAATATGCCTAGCAAAATCTGTTGATCGATGTTTTGTAGTGTACTAGCTTCCCGTAAATGAAACTGAATGGCCCTTAGACCATAATCAAATTTCCTGAATTTTGGCCCTATCCTTTCAGCAGATCAGGCTGTTTTCATGAACACTAAGTAGCTCATCCAAGATGGCCGTCAAAGCATTTGACCCATAAGGAATGACCTAAATCCAAGGTGGCTACTGGCCAAATTAGCCAATCACCTTTGTTTAAACAAAGTGGAATACCTATGGCCTAAGGATGCTTCCTACCAAACTTGGTTAAATTCAGTCCAGTGGTTCATGAGAAGATATATTATATTTCCATTGTTTTACTATATGGGATTTTTTGGTGAAAAAAACCAATGCAAGATGGTCGCCTACACGTTTATCTGACAGTTTCAAAAGTGACACATCTGAAATCAGCATACCAAAAAACTGAAAACTGATTGGTCAATGGTGGTCATATTTTTTTACATAATAACTTGCCTTGAAAAAACTTGAATGGCTCTTAGTCTCTAATCGTACTTCCGAAATGTTGGCCTGATTCCTTCAGTGATTCGGGAGATTGTTTGTCTTGAAAATTAGGCCATCCAAGATGGCCACCGAACCATTTGGCCAACCAAGTTCCCTCAAACAAACTGGGTTCAGCTCTTGCCCTAGATTATATTTCATGAGTTTCGAATCAATTCCCTAAGCAGTTTCAGAGATTTTTAACGATGTTTCTAAAAATTGGTCAAAATCCAAGATGGCGGCCGACCAAATTGGTCGATCAGGCTTTATTTAAACCAACTTGGATCCCTATTGCCCAAGAATATTTCTGACCAAATTTTGCTAAAATCGATCCACTGGTTCTGGAGAAGACATTTTAACTTTCCTATAGCTTTACTGTGGGAATTTTTGGCTGCAAAAATCCAAGATGGCCGCCAAACTGTATAGAAAACCAATTTCCGCTTCAAAATCCATGAAATAAAAAAATCCAATATGGCTGACAAACACCCTATATTTTGTTTGGTGAACAGCAGCCATATTTTTTATATATCAACTTCCATTTGAACAAACTTTAATGGCCATTAGACACTAATCATATCTCCCAAATTTTTACCCGATCCATTCAGTGGTTCTGAAGTTGTTTTCACGAAAGCTAGGTCATCCAAGATACCTGCCTAAGCATTTGGACAATCAAGTTCCTTTGAGCAAACGTGGTTCAGCTTTTCCCCTAGATAATGTTTCATGAGTTTTGCTGGATCCCCATAGCGGTTTTGTAGATGTTTAAACGTTTCTTAAAATCATCCAAAATCCAAGATGGATGCCAGCTAAATCGGCCGATTGGCTGTTTGAACAAACTTTAGTCCCTATGGCAAATTTGTTTAAAATCCACTGTGGTTCTTGAGAAGCCGTTTAAAGGAAAATTTGATGGATGACAGATGGTTGTCACGGCATAAGCTCACTTGGCATTCCAAGCCAGGTGAGCTAATAATGCATACAGTTACAGCCATAGTTTTACAAAGTGAATAATCAAAAGAAAAGTATGAGGTTTAAATAGCTCACCTGAAACATCAGTATTTGAATGAAAATTTATACAGGAAATAGAAACATTTCTGTAAGAAGCATACAAATATACGTTCTAAAAGGAAAAATAATGACAGCCATTTTGGTTCACAATTTTGCGCCAGAAACAAAACACTTCAAATCATGAGGACAGCTGAGTCAATGGATGAATCGACTTTCACCTCCCCCCTGCCCATCTCTAGCGAAGTGTTGGGATCGATTGATATAGTTTGAATCCTGAATTCCCAAAATTCAAATTTCAAGGTAACTATACATGTAGCGTGTTGAATATTTTGACACTATGGTAGCCACAGTACCCAGTCAAATTAGTTTCAACATATTCAACAAAATGTTTAGTAAATAGTAGACATACAATTCGTACAACTGACGAACTATTCAAGGTTCATGACAAACTTTGTTGCGTCCTTCATTACACATTTTGATTGTGACATTAGCATACATATGACATAATGGCTTATGACATCATATAGTTGAGTGACACATTGGATTCATCCCTTAATCAATCAGAATAACCTATAGACATATGTATAGTTCATAATCATATTTTGCAAGTTTTAGCACGATGACATAAGCAGTTCCAGAAAAGTTGTCTTTGTGAAATATAAGTTACTTAAGATGGGCAGCAGACAAAAAGATCACCTGGATTCTCCTGATCACTCATTGCAGCTATTGCTCTAGATGTATATGACCAAATCAACCAATCTGTTTGGTTGAACAACCTGATTTACCAATCGATCGGCCCGTCAGATCCATGTGTTAAAATCTTTCTTAACCCACCTATATAGCTTTATTTGCTGTCAAAACACATCAACTTGTAAATTACATTAAACATATTGGCACAAATTAAGAGAAATAAGAATGCTGAAGCATGATATTCCTCGCCAGTACAGTCATAGATAATCTGGATTGCTATTTTGATAAAAACTAGTCATGATCCAAGACTGTGAAAAGTAGGCAAAATTCTCCAAAATCAAATTACAAATGATACAGATTGTATCTCTACATAGCATAGAACAACTTTGTAGTTTCCTTGAAATCGGAATGACCATTGATGAGTTACAAGGCAAACTAGACTTTAACCAAAAACATGGAAGAAAATCCAACACAAAAAAACATGAAAAAGTAGGTAAAATTCACTAAAATCAAATTAGTAAAGATGCGGATTGCATCTCTGCATGGTCTAGAATAAATTGTGTAATGTTTCAGTGAAATCAGAATGGCCTTTGATGAGTTACAAAGCAAACTAAAAACTTTAACCAAAAAACATCGAAAATATACAATGTCCAAAACCGTGAAAAAGGGAGGCAAAATTCCCTCAAATCAAATTAGTAATGATGCGGATTGCATCACTGCATTGTCTAGAACAATTGTTCAAAGTTTTAATGAAATAAGAATGGTCATTGATGCGTTACAAGGCAAACTAAAAACTTTAATAAAACAAGAACGCCGATGCGTACAATGTCTCACCTGTAAAGGCATGGATAGTGTTGACTGACAAAGCAAACTTGACATGGTTTTTAATACACATATTCAGTAATGCACCAACCAACAAGTGTAACCAATCAAATTACGGAATTTTCTTACAAAACTGCGGATAGTCTGATCTTGAAATTTTTTTACAAATGAAACTAGTAATGATGCAGATAGTACTCTTGCATAGTATAACTCTGCTGTAAAATTTAGTTGACATCTGGTGAGCCATTGTTGAAAATGAGTGGTCCATAAAAAACTACAACAAAACAAACATGAAACAGGAGGTATCAGAAGATATCAATATCTCACATTTTTAAGTTACCGCAGGACCCGGTCTGCCCAGGACTAAATATACTGCGAAAAAATAATGTCCAAGCCATGTACATATATAGAATTAGATTGCCCATTTGACCCCTGGCCACTGCCCTCAGATTGACTCAAGGAGAACACAATTTGTTGCACTGTAGTCTACTAACTACAAGCTTCAAAATGATATGTGACATGATCACATTTGATCAAATTTATTTTCTACCCACCATTTCCCCCACCCCTGCCCCTGGGGGTGATATCAAAATTCCAATGTGTCATGCACATCCCTGGCCATATGTGTAATCATACCGAAAGTTTCAAGTTTCTATGTGAAATGGTCTAGGATGAGTTGCGTTACAATCGATTGTTGCCCACTTTTGACCCCGCTGCCCCACCCCCACCCCTGACCCTCAGTTTGACCCAAGATCAAAATAATTTCTTGTACTGTAGACTACTTATCATTGGCTTGAAAATTATATGGGACATGACCTTTGGGAAAATTTAATTTTTGACCACCTTTTCTCCACCCCCACCCATTCATTTTTACCTGTGTTGCTAGACACAAAGGTTAATGCAAGCAAGGAGTGCTGGTTGTTGTTGTTGTTGTTGTTGTTGTTGCTGTTCATCAACAAGGCATCTTTGAATAACTTATGGTTTTACTAGAGTGATCTCCAAATTTGGGTGGAAGCTTGCCAGTCGGGCCCTGAAGATATGTACCAATTTTGGGATCCAAAGCTCAAACACAACAGCAACAGCCTTCAGGAACATTGTTTTCAAAATTGATATTGTTGGCGCATTTTTCACAAATTCTGATTCAATTTGATGGACCTTCTTCAAACTCAGGTGGAGGGATGCCTGTGGGGTCCCAAAGATGTGTCAAAATTGGGTGGGGGGGGACACCATCCTGGTTGAAAAATTTATCAATCACATGGCATGGGTATTGGAGAAATTTGTCCTTGCTTTATTAATATTTGCAGACTTGAAAGACATCAGAATAGAAGACTGTGCAAGACAATAGTTAGAGGCTTGTGTGTCTGCATTAACCTTTGGAACTTGTAGGTCATTACATGTCATGGAACCTATATTCGCATTGTGCGCTTATTTGTTAGAAATGAATGTCTTTTAAGCACTACACAAACACATTAACATTACTGAATGGCAAGGCGTTTGTCATGTGATATAATTTCATTTATTTACCTTTGCTTTATATTCACGACCTATTTCAAAGCTTTTACTGCTCCTGGAACTCTCATGTTTTCCCTTAGCAAGGGGTCGATGAATACCTCTTCCACCAGCTGTAAGTAGATACACAGAAGATTGTCATGATCAAGCCTGCACAAGCGAGACCATCTCATTAGGGGCCAAACAATGAGGGATCTATTTTTAGTTATGCCCAACCAATTTCTACATGTAGCAACACTCCGCCAATTTTGCATGTGCACTTCAAACAACTTTAAAACTTTAAATACAGATTTCCAAGAATATCAATTTCAAGGTAACTATACATTGAATATTTATAAACTAATTAGGCTGAGAGCAATTGCTGCCATAGATAGCAACAGCTCCCAGTCAAATGAGTTTCAAAATATTCAACAGAACGTTCTATTAAATTGTAAATTCACAAGAGACACAATTCAGACAGTTACGGTCAGACTTTTCTCCCTTTCGTGCCGGATCTATGTCATTTTATGGTGATGTCAAATAATAAGTGACATATTTCTGATTACTTCGTCAGATACGCGAGTGACAGATTACATCCCTCTATTACCACACTCTGTGGTAGGTTTTGAAAATAAGCTTTTCTACAAATGACTTCTACACTGGTCATGAGAAATGTCCATTTTCATGTCAAGAGCATGGTATATTTGAAAATTTACAGCTAGAATGACAGATTCGACAACCAAGCATCATTCTAGGTGCAAATTTTCAAGTTCCCTACAAATGGACATTCACTATATTTTTCAAAAGGAGCAAATTGAGGATACTGGTAACATCAATATCAAACTCAGTGATGTTTGCTATCCGAGTAGTCACTACACTATCTTGTATCAGGTTACAAATCAGTAATGGGGTTAGAGTGCAACCACGCAGCTCACCTGTTTTATATCTTTGTACATATGAAGGCGGTTGACAGAAGGTTAACTAAAGTGTATTACCTTTTTCTAAAAATAATATAAAACAATAAAAAAGCTCTATATGAGGTCTGGTTACCATAAGCCTGATAGTTTCACTGTAGCTGAGCTAAACAGAAAAGTTATCCTGTATAGACAAATTTTAACTAAAACAAAACTAAACCAGAAAAAGCAGTGCCTGAGCTGAAAATATAGGGAGGAGCGGGATGAATGCATTGTGGTATAAATATGAATGCTATATGAATAATATGAAATCTGGTTACCATAATCCTGATAGTTTAGCTGTAGCTCAGCTAAACAGAAAAGTTAACTTGTATGGACTAGGTCACGGTAAACACAAAACGTAACCAGAAATAACAAAGTTCCTGAGGTGAAAATATAGGGAGGAATGGGATAAATGCATTGTAGTACTTATTATATGACTGAAGTAATAAAGCTTTATATTATGAAGTCTGGTTACCATAAGCCTGATAGTTTAGTGACAAAATAGAAAGGCTAACTAAAACTACCAACGCCGCCGGTGCCATGGTGATGACACAAGTTCTGTCTTTTTTTCGCACAGACAAGCTAAAGATCAGTAAAATTCCTAAAACTATTGTTTCACCCAGAACTCATTAGATTTAAATTCTGATTATATTATGTGAAAGCACATAGAATTGCATACATTTCCTAACCAGAAATGCTGAAGAGAATGTATTATTTTTCAAAGGAACATGTAATTTAGATACAGATACATGTGTAAATTCTGAGTATTAGCACTAGTAATCACTTCTAAGAAATAAATATAAGCTGGTGACATGATCACTGTGGCTATTCTCACCTCGGTACTTGGCCGCAGAAAATGTGTCGCCTACATCATCTGCGGATGGATGCTTTCTCTTGCCGCTCTGTCTCTGCAAAAACACAGATATACACACAATTAAACCTCCCATAATAGACTAGGGATCAATGTGCGCTTTGCAAAGTATTAGCCGGCTACATCTTTTCTTAGCCAAATGTTAACTATTTTAGCCAATGTTTTCTAATGTCCAAAATCTTGCGCCACCAGGTAACCCTCTCAACTGAACTAGATACAAGGACATATTGAATATCTTGAATCTCTTTTTCTTGGAAGCTGTTGTTGCCTAAGGCCATTGCCTAAGTTTTTACTTTGGAACTTTTTCAGTGCCCAAAAAGGCTCTATACGAAATGCACAGGACCCATAAACTGTGACTACAGCTAGTTTTTATCGGATCACCACCAATCACGGGTAGGATATTAACCTTGGGGTTGTGAAGATATGTCCTGATCCAACGTAACAGATCAAAGTTACACTCTAGTGCTCAAAGTCAGCAGGTTTTGTTTTTGGTAGACATGAACTGCCCTTGATCAGAAAGTTAATGGCAATTTCAGAAGTTATTTCATGTCATCATGCAATGCCATGCTATGTCGACCTTATATGGCATCAAAGTTATTACTTTCCATTTTTGTCTCACTTTAATTATACATGCACAAGTCATATTAGAAGACATCTTATGACTCATATTGGTGCCCAGGTACACAAATTTGGTCCAAATTACCAGTTTTCGATTTTGACAGACATTAACTCCATTGGATCAAAGGACAATTTTCTTTTCAAAATGGGCACAAAGATCATTTCTTAATCCGATCGACGTGAAACTTGGACACGTTGTAGGTCTGATATTGACTTAATTTGGTGCTAATTTTAAATTGGATCCATTCAATTGTTTTTGAGAAATTTGCTTTTCCGTGCCCAAGGTGCTATCTAGGAAAGATACAGGAATTTCTAGTAGGGATCTTTTTTCTGCGACCACCTATCCAATCGCCACCATATTTGGGTAGGAAGCTAGCATTAAGATCTCGGACGAATTCTTTGGGATCAAAGGTCAATCGTCAAGCTTACCTTTTAGGGGTTAAGAATATTGGTTTTCATTTGTGGCAGAAACTAGAAAATGTTGTTCGAATCACAGGGCCCCGCAATCACTGAAAATACCTTTCTCTATGTAGTAGATGGCAATTCTATTCAAAGCCTTCATATTATTAAAAATACAAAATAAAAAACAAAAAATAATAAAAAATGTAAAAATAAGGAGTTTTTGCATTAAAAATCCCATTTTCACCCAAAGTCTTGGACCTATAAAGGTGAATCTTTCAAAAGGCGCATCTGCAGATCATAACTGAGGCATATGCCAAGTTTCATTAAACTATTTTAAGCGATTCTATGATATGGTGTTTAAAGAGAATTCAAAAAATTGAGTCTTTATATTAAAAAGCCCTTTTTCACACAAAATCTGGGTCCGATAAAGGCGAATCCTTCAAAAGGCACATCTACCCATTATAAAAAAGCCACCTGCCCAGTTTCATCAACTTATCTTAAGCGATTCTGTATGATATGGTGTTTATGAGGAAATTGACAAAAATGATGAGTTTTTGCATTAAAAAGCCCATTTTTAGACAAAATATTGGCCCTATAAACGTGAATTCTTCAAAAGGCACATCTGTGTATCATAACTGAGGCATACACCAAGTTTTATTAAAATATCTGAGGCGATTCTGTATGATATGCTGTTTACAAGATATTGTGGACGGACAGATGGACGGATGGACGGATGGACAGATGGACGGATGGACAGATGCAGTGATTACTATAGGGCTATTGCACCAAGGTCCGGGGCCCTAATTAACTCCCTTGGATCAAATGTCAATGAACATATTAGAATACAATCCATGCCATGCCATAATGTTAAAGCCACCCATTAGGGGGCAACGTTACACTAATATGGTGTCAGAGTTACCACAAATCATCTGCAATCCATGCAGATTCAATCTGTTCAGTAACTGTGTTTATATTAATTTCATCATTAACTTTACTAGTGATCATATCAGTAATTATGATTTTAAAGCCAAAGATTAGCCAGATGCAGTGATTACTATAGGGCTATTGCACCAAGGTCCGGGGCCCTAATTAACTCCCTTGGATCAAATGTCAATGAACATATTAGAATACAATCCATGCCATGCCATAATGTTAAAGCCACCCATTAGGGGGCAACGTTACACTAATATGGTGTCAGAGTTACCACAAATCATCTGCAATCCATGCAGATTCAATCTGTTCAGTAACTGTGTTTATATTAATTTCATCATTAACTTTACTAGTGATCATATCAGTAATTATGATTTTAAAGCCAAAGATTAGCCAATCATGATTTCTATCAGTTAAATTTTTAATTTATCAAATTTCACTAATTAGTGAATGAATAGGATGGTCCCTTAAAGTTATCCTGAAGTAATAAGCTTAGGAAATATTTAGAAAATGCAATGATGATTGTCTTCTTCGAAGCATCCACTTTAGTTAGATATTTGCGGGCGCCCTTATTTGTGATTCTATTGTTCTCGCTGTTGCACAGTGCTCTGCATAAAACCATTCCCATTATGCTAATGGTAGCTCTTTTACTGTAGGCTCCTAATATGATCAGCGTTGTCTCGATAATGCTTACTAAGTGTGTAGTAGATCGTTTATAGTTGTATATTTACAATGACAGAGGTGGCATAGTACTGGCAGGCAAAAAGCAACATCAGGGTGGGATGGAATAGTTATTTCAAGATGTGGTCACAAAATTTTTTTTAATTTTTTACCCTGAACTTGGGCATGTTTGACTTACCGATACCACCATGACTATATCCTTTTTTCAACTAAAACTTCAGCGTGCGTGCGTGTGTGCGTGCAGAGGTGAGTGACTTTTTCTTGTCTATTACCCTCGCCCCATAAGGGGTTGAGGGTATTGCGATTGTGTGTGTGTGTGCATGCGTGTGTACGTGTATACATGAGTATGTGTTTTAATGCGTGTATGTAACATACCTTAGAATTACCACCATCTATTGCTTGGAAAAGTTCATCGAGGTCAGCATCCTCCTCCATATGTCCAGATAATCCTGTAAAGAAAATACAAGTCTGATTAATTACAGTCAGTTAGAATGTCATTAACAGCTGTGATGAGATGAGCAGGGTTATTTGGCTAGAGGGGAACGAAAAACAATCAGCTGTCGGTTTTCTAGAATAGAATTGACAACATAAGAAACTTAACCCTTTTATGGTCAAGATTGGTCAGGAAAACTTAGATTTTTGCTCAGTGAGTGTCCATTTGCATGCCAAGAGAAAATTTTTTTTTTAAATTTACCAGTGGAATGACTGGTAAATTTTCAGTCTCCTCTTGACCTGCAAATAGACATTCAAAGTCTCCTCTTGACCGGCAAATAGCCATTCCTCACAATCTCTATAGAGGGAGGTTCTGGCTGGCTTGACCATTAAAGAATTAATAAGACGTCATGGAACCATAATATTAACAAATTTAACAAGGAACAATTGATAAACAAGCCAGCCCAGTGGTAAACTTTCAACCAGAAATGTGGTTGCAATGCAACCATCAAACTCGACTTTACGATTTTGCAATAAACTCTGAAGCTTGACTTCAAACATAAAATAGATATAGAACGCTTATTATCAACACCCTTATCAATAAGAGGCCCAAGGGCCTGTAATGCTCACCTGGACCATTTGCATTTAAATATTAGTAGGCAAGGGTAATTTAAAAAAAATCCAAACTGGCCACCAGAGAAATTGACAAAATCAAAATTCTCGTTTGAAATGTTGATAGGATACCATGATAGGATCATTTCACCAAGTTTCATTGAAATCGGGCCACTAATTAAGGAGCAGCCACCAAAAAATTGACCAAACTAAATTCTGTATAGTAGTTCTAGAGCTACCACCACTATAGAATCCTTCCAGACAAAATTGGATAAAATGGAGGATATACATTTTGACAATTTCCGATAAATTTTTCATAACATTTGATTTTCACAAAAAATCGACCCATTAAAATTCTGAACAGATTTTCTGGAGCCTAGCACAATAGGGTCTGTCCAGCCAACTAGGGTTGAAATCGATCAAGCGGTTAATGATCAGTAAGCAGCGTTTTGACAATTTCCGGTAAATCTTTCATAAAATTTACGATAAAATTTAGGATTTTCACACCAAAAATTGACCAAGTAAAATTCTGTATACAAATTCTGAAGCCTACCCCATAGGGTCCTTCCAGCCAAATTAGGTTCAAATCCACCAAACATTTAATGAGTAGCATTTTTAAACAAAAGCTGACAGAGGGACGATGAATGACAGATGGTCGACATGCGCATCAGTGACCTAGACCTTTGACATGTCGACCCCAACATCATTGTGTGATGGTGTGTCATTATAAGGAGGCATGTGTCCAAGTTTGGGTCCAGTATGATGAACTAAATATTATATATAAACAGAAAAGTTGAGCTAACCGGAAACTGTTAGAGTGGAAAAAAAAAGGATTTTACCAGTCAGTGACCTTGACCTTTTGATCTCAACGTCATTGTGTGATGGCATGTCATTATAAGGAAGCATGTGTCCAAGTTTGGGTCCAGAATGAATAACCAAACCTGAGACACAAACAGAAAAGTTGAGCCAAACGCAAATTGGACGACGACGATGTCACCGCCGCCGTGCATGGTATCGCAATATTTACTTCATAAAGTCGAGCTAAAAATAATCTTCTCTGGGCCTAGAAATAGACATTCATTAGGCAAATATTTTGATTTTCTTGTCTAAATTTGACCATTAAAGGAGTAAGAAGGACATACTTGTTATAAGATAAAGGAATGTGCCAGGAAGGGAACAATATGGAGCCTATATAAAATAATCTATCTGTACAAGTTGAGACGAGATTAGTACCAGTATCCATTCAAAGTTAAACTTGATATGACAATGACACAAACTCCATGTAATCTCACCTTGATCATCTTTAGGTTCTGTGATGATGAGTCTTCCATCTGGAGCTCTCTTAAAACTCGCTTCTCTCTCTTTACCTCTGGTAGTCTTAAATGTATCAGGCCTGCTAGCTGAAAAATCAGGAAAACACCTACCGTTAAATCTCGACTAATGGATGCAGTTTTTTGGGTCAAATTACATGTTAGAGGGGGCGTGTCCTATAATTGAGTACATTCTTTGAGCACATTTTTTTTGGTCTAGTTTTCTAAAAATGTTAAATACCACGAAAATCGAACTCAATTTCGAAACAAAAAAATTACGACTATGTTTAATGAATACCTAAAAAAACATAATCGCGGAAGCGAAATTATTAAACTGTAGCGCCTAAATATTGCCTATTCATTAATAAAGATCATTTATTACATCAAAATTAATCCTGAATTCGAGAAAAGATATAAATCACGTGATTCCCCTCCAATCGCAAAAGTACTCGGATATAAATATTCATCACTTGGAACTCGGAATTGCTATATATTATCATTGCGCGATAGGAACTAAGTATTGTACTCCCGTTAGCGTATAAGATCTCATGAGAACACCGTGCTTCCAATCGCAAGAGACAGCGGCTTGCCAACATAAGAAGCATTCTATCTCATTTTAATTCTCAGACTTTCAAGCAATTTTTGTTGTGTGTTGATTCCGTTTTGGGTCATTTTGATGTTGGTTGGCATTACAAAATTAATGCGCGAATACAAGAGAAAACACTGTTCCATTAATAATTTTTTCTGAAGAGAAATATTATTTCTCTGTTCTGATTGGATAAATTCTCTCATACAAGCCAATGAAAAACAGATATTCGAAGAAATCTAGTAAAGACAACTGCTGATTGTTCAGTAATTAATTCCACTGGGAAGAGAATATATCATTTTGAATTTTGCTTGGATTATATAATTTTTTCTGCATAGTGCTCCAGATTTTGACTGGATAATTCTCTTTGTACAGCAAGGAATAGAAGCAGCCACCTAAACACATGCTAAACAAACCTTTTACAGAAAAGATGAAATTATAAGGAGGATATTTATCACTTCTAAACTGTTTTAACATATATTTTTACATCAAAATTTGGAATAAATTTTGTTCTATCTTGAATATATGTGGACATAAGCAAAAATATGAATGGATTTAGCTCGACTGCTGGCTGATTGATGAAAATTTTTTTGGTTTATTTAAAGGTACATTTTTTCAATTTCAGTGTCTTATACTTGAATACAAGTTTTTTGGGTGGATTTTGGTCAAATTTGGGCCTGCGTCCTATATTCAAGGGCGGCCTTTAGTTGAGAAATGACGGTAACAGAAACCATTGTCAGCACATGCATAAAGCGAATGAACCTTTCCATTTTTAGCTATGCCCCGCCCTGCCCACCTCTAGCTACGCTCCACCCACACCTCGCCCGGATTGATCGATCCCTGAATGCCCTAACTATCAATTTCATGAAAACTATACAGGTAAGCTGTTAAATATTTTGTAACTAATTTGACTGGGTGCACCCAGTCAAATTAGTTTCAAAATATTCCGCAGAATATGTATTAAATAGTAGACATACAATTCGTACAACAACGTATACTCCATCTTCAAATATGCATTCGTGACATACTTATCTACATCATTCATGATGGCATTCATTATGATGGCATTCTAGACGTCGCGTAGTTGATTATGATGTCATATGATGGATGGATCAAGTGGAAAGGTGAATTAATCGCACAATTTCGCAAGCACGACTATATGCATCATATTTCGCTTCTGAGTAGCCTATACTCTAATAGAAGCCCATGCCCTAACTTTGACACATGAGCTCTAATGATTTCTTAGTAGGTTCAAGACGACAGAAAAAATTCTGTATTAGAGGACCACACCCTAACTCAGCAGTTTGCATTGTGGGAAAAAGATGTTTGAGACCAAATTTGTAAGAATAGTGTGTACGTGTAGCAGGATAATAATATCATTTGTGTCACAGGATCGCTCTACTTTACACTGATCTTGGCCCTGACATACCTGATACATTCCTGGCACCCTAGAAATCAATGCCAGTCTCGGATTAGTAAACCTTCGTGACCTGTTAGTTTACTACTAATAGTAGTAGGCCACTTATGTTCAAGACATAATAAAGTTTATTTCACACGTAAAACACTCTTGGCATGATAAATACCTCCATTATAAACATATCTTCTGACCAAATTTATGTAACAACCAAGCAATCCATTTTGCGCATCCTTTTTGCAATGTAAGCGACCAAGTTAAATAAAATTATTCAAAACAGAATCAAGACATAAGAGAAAAATTGCTCGAGACTTAAAATGAGATAGATTGTTTCATATGTTGGCGAGGAGCTGGCATTTTTGTGATTGGAGGCGTGGTGTTCTCATGAGATCTCATACACTAACGTGAGTTTGAGACAGGGAAGGGCTATATTTAAATATTTTTGACACTTCTTAATTTGGTTTAAAGGTGCATATTCACAGAAAAGTAACTGAAATTGTATAATTTTAGTGTCTTAAAGTGTGGGTCTAGATGGAATGAAATGAAATAAATCTTAACATTTGATGATTTCCTTGCGTATAAATTAATATAATTTTTTAAGTTGTGAATTTGAATTAGGAGCTCGTGCCTCTATTTCAATTTCAAAACTTAAAAAATTATATTAATTATTATGAAATGAAATCATGTTAAGATTAATTTCGTTTCATTACATCCAGGCACACAATTTAAGCCTCTAAAAATATACAATTTTAACAATTTAATTTTCAGGCATTCTGGTGTGCACTTTTAACCAACCCCTAAATTCCTAATATGTGATTCATATATTTATAGGACGACATTTTACATCAAATTCTGGATTAATATTTGATGAAATAAACAATATTTATTAACCCTTCATGTGTCAACGGCGCCTCAAAGCACTCAAAATGCTACCCATATTAATTAACCATTTAATGGTCAAGATCATATCCAAGACAATTATAATTTTTGCACTTAAATTTCCTGCAGACATTTTTCAGGGCCACCACAGATGCCATTTGTGCCAGATGATTCATCAATTAATAGTCAAGGAAAACAAAAATTCAGCCTAGCCAGTGTCCATAAATAGGCCAAGTGTCCTATTTTTTTAAACATTTACCACTGAAATGACTGGCTCAATACCAAAGCCAGCCAATTCAGTGGTATGTTTTCAAAAAATAGTCTTCTCTTGCCCTGTGAATCTGCATTCAATATGCAAACTGTGCAATTTCCCTGAACAATCTGGATCATTAAAGAATTACCCCTTTAATGGTTAAATTTGATCATGAAATTTAAATTTTATCTTATTGACTGTCAACTTACTGTTCGAGAATACAATTTTTGAAAATTTATCACTGTAATGACTGGCTCGGTTATCGAGCCAGTCATTCCAGTGGTAAATCGACAAAAATTGTATTCTCTTGGCCTGTAAATGGGCATTCCACAAGACCATTGCAGAGGCCGGTTTTGGCCGGCATAACCAGTAAGGGTTAAAGAGCTTATTTGTGAAAAATAACCAAATGAAAAGCGATTGATCACATAGAATCCCTGATTCCAAGAAACAGTAATACATAGATTTAATCACCTAAAACCTTCTTAGCAGCCGCGGGGTCAAGGAAATCCACAATGTCCCCTTCAGCTCCCTCCTGCAACCATGCCCTTCCACCTTTATGCATCTTGCGAGCTTTCCCAGAAGACTTTCCAGATCTAGATGAACGGGCATCATCTTCAGGCTCTGAGTCGGTATCTCGTAACAATTCATCAATACTGCAGATATATAATCACAATAACTAATACATGTACAAAGATAGTGTAGACCATATATGGTTTTAAATATTCAGAATGCTATGTTGGATATTGATAATTACTGCACTTGCTCAACCTTTTCATGCTGAAGGCAGACAAAACCGGCCAGCTTAAACACTGCAGTTAAAGAAGGTAATGCTATATCTGATTGTGATCCATATATATATATTTATCATATAAACAAGCCTTCTAGCCCGTTCCATATTTTTCAATATGAGCACACGTGCCATATTCAACGGAGTATTTTCATTGGCTGTTGGGTGCACAACCCATTTAAATCGACCAATTAAAACATAGATTGATGTGAGTATGCCGAGTAGGGATTACTACACGGTACTGTTTTGCTACGATTTGTCATTCATGAAACGTCATCACAAAATGTCATCGTTTGACAGTTTATCAGTCAGCAGCGAAGTAACGATTGATGGCCGTGGCTCTGCGATAGTCTTAGAAAAAAAGTGTAGTTTACAGCTGACATCGCCTGATTTTGTGTTTGTCATTATATTTTGCTGCGCATTCAGTATCTGTTATCAAGTAGTGGTGCGTCACAGCGGCGGTATCGATTTCACGAAAATCAACAATGAAAAATTGTCACATCAGCAACTATTGGCAAATATTTCAAAATTACAGTTTATATGATAATAAAATCTCAAACTCGGTCACTTTTCATATCACTATTATGAACCTCGTTGAAAAAAGCTCGTGCAAATTGATCATTTTCAACTCGGTCCATAATAGTGATATGAAAAGTGACCTCGTTCCAGATGATTATATATAAAAGTAGGTGTAAGGTATGACCAGCTCACTGTCCAAAACATGCTTTCTGAAATGAATTTCCCTGACACTACAACACCAGCCCACCTCAGCATCTCCCCCACATTGCTCTCACCTTTCAGGCTCAGCCTTCATTCTAGGCGCAGTACTGCGGGCATCTTCATCATCATCCATGTCATCATCCTCATCTTCATCCTTTTCTTTCTTCCGCTTTGCTCGCTCCTGCATTTTGTGTGTATGAGAGAGAAACTTCTGGAAGCTGGACGGTAACATTCGACGGACAGTCTCATAACTGTTTGTCAAAAATAAAGTGGATTATTCAGGAGCAATGAAGGATTCCAGTTTATCCATCAATCAAATAATGTCATAATCAACTTGTGACGTGTAGGATGACATCATAATCAATTACGTCATGGATGACGTAGCCAAGTTTGTCATGAACGCTTAATTGATGATGGACTAACCATTGCTGTACGAATTGGATGTCATTACTATTTAACAAAGATGCTGTTGAATATTTTGAAACTAATTTGACTGCCCGCTGTTGCTGCGCAGCCTGTCAAATTAGCTTCAAAATATTCAACAGCTTACCTGTATAGTTTTCTGGAAATTGAAATTTGGAGAGTGCAGGGATCTATCGATCCCAAAATGGGCAAGGTGTGGGTGGCGGTTAGCTAGAGATGGGCGGGGCACAGATAAAACTAGATTCCTCCTTTGCTAGCAGCTCATTAAAACAAGTAATACAAACGACTTGCATCGAGATTGTAATGGTCAAGAAAGTTTTGCTTAGTGAATGTTCATTTGAAGGTCAAGACTTTTTTGTAATTTACCACTGGATGTAATGACTGGTACAGTTATCACGCTGGTCTCTCAAGTGGTAAATGTTCACAAAAGGTATTCTCTTGGTCTGCAAATTCACATAGCCGATTGCAAAGGCGGGCTATGCCCGGATTGACAGTTGGTGAATCCAATGTTCCCATCAAGTATATGACATCACAATCAAATCATAATCACATGTAGGCTGATGTCACAATCAACCACGTAATAAACGATGTAGCTAATTCCGTCAGGAACTTTAAGTCTGTCAGTTGTACAAATTGTATGTCTTTACTATTTAATAAACATTCTGTTGAATATTTTGAAACTAATTTAACTGGGCGTTGTTGTTGCCATAGGCAGCAACAGCACCCAGTTAATTTACTTTCAAAATATTCAACAGTTTATCTGTATAGTTACCTTAATTTTGGAATTCAGGGAATTCAGGTACGATCGATCCTAGCATGGTCAAAGCATGGGTGGGGCTTAGCTAGAGATGTGTGGGCCATAAGTGGATTCATCTATTAAATGGCTCTAAAACATGCCATCATGTTATACTAGCTTACACTCTGGACTGCAGACTGTATAATACAGAATGATGAAACAATGCTACATGTATTTACTGCTAAAAGTAAATTTGTTCAAAAGAAACACCATTGACCTAGGTAAAGCTTTAATGGTGAGTATTTGACAAGAAAATTTCTAATTTTGCATAGTGAATGAATATCCACTTGCAGGACAAGAGAAGACTATTTTTGAAATGTTACGACTGGAATGAGTGGCTTTGTATTATTTTGGTACATAAAGAAGTGGTTATTATAGGATGTGGCTTTTACCATGTTTAATGTTGTATTAATAGCAATTATTCCGTAACTCATACCACTCTGATGTCACTAGTCTATCTTTTACCATGTTTAATGTTGTATTAATAGCAATTATTCCTTAACTCATACCACTCTGATGTCACTAGTCTATCTTTTACCATGTTTAATGTTGTATTAATAGCAATTATTCCTTAACTCATACCACTCTGATGTCACTAGTCTATCTTTTACCATGTTTAATGTTGTATTAATAGCAATTATTCCTTAACTCATACCACTCTGATGTCACTAGTCTATCTTTTACCATGTTTAATGTTGTATTAATAGCAATTATTCCTTAACACATACCACTCTGATGTCACTAGTCTATCTTTTACCATGTTTAATGTTGTATTAATAGCAATTATTCCTTAACTCATACCACTCTGATGTCACTAGTCTATCTTTTACCATGTTTAATGTTGTATTAATAGCAATTATTCCTTAACTCATACCACTCTGATGTCACTAGTCTATCTTTTACCATGTTTAATGTTGTATTAATAGCAATTATTCCTTAACTCATACCACTCTGATGTCACTAGTCTATCTTTTACCATGTTTAATGTTGTATTAATAGCAATTATTCCTTAACTCATACCACTCTGATGTCACTAGTCTATCTTTTACCATGTCAATAGCAAAGAATCTGATGTACATTTCTCAACAATTTTGGTGGACGATGTTGGTCTTCGACAGCACCATCTTCCACCAAATTTGTTGAAAAATGTACGCCAGTTCATCTTTTAATTTAATTTGAAAATTTAAAAATCTGACATCAGTGTGGTAAGGGTTAAATGGTAATGATTGGACAATAAATTCTACCTCTTTGCTTAGTAAATGTCCACTTGCAGACTAAGAAGGCTAATTTTTAACAAGTTTTAGTGAAACTCAGTATTCGCCGGCAATAAAGCCAGTTGTTGAAGAACAGTGTTAAATTTGAAACAAAAATTGTCAGAAATATGCATCGGAAAATTATTTTGAAAACTGCTGAAAAAATGATTGTGAGTGTAGGTTCGAAACTCTTCTAGATCTGGCTCGGACAAGACAATTTTGACGAATTGTAATCTTTAAAGGGAGATAACTCTGGTGAATATGGGCAGATTTTGTCCAAACAGCAACATGACACTTTGTCTATAGGTAATATATCTGCTGGAAATAAATTGTGAGTGTATGTTTAAAACTCTTCGAGATCTGGCCCGATAAGAAAATTTTGACGAATTGTAATCTTTCACGGGAGATAACGCTGGTGAATATGGGTGGATTTTGCCGAAACTAAATCATTACACTTCGTCTATACATACCATATCTTCTGAAGAAAAAATTGTGATTGTAGGTTCAAAACGCTTCGAGACCTGGCCCGGACAAGTATCAGACGGACGAACACATGGACAGACAAGTGGCGAGCGCCATCACATATGACCCCGCTTTGCGCAGGTGTATAAAGAAGAATTTAACACTAGACCTACTGTCTTGGCTATCGAGCCAGTCATTCCAGTGGCAAATTTTCAAAAATAGTCCTCTTCGCCTACAACCTTGCAAATGGAGGATCACAGCAGAGGCTAGTTTTGGCCAGCTTTCCCATTAACCCTTTCACGATGAAGCCGGCCAAAACCGGCCTCTCTAGTGGTTTTTGGCAATGCCCATTTGCAAGCCAAGAGAATAATTTTGAAATTTTACCACTGGAATGACTGGCTCGATAACCGAGCCAGTCTTTCCAGTGGTAAAATTTCAAAAACAGTCTTCTATTGGCCTGCAAATGGAGATTCACTAAGTAAATATTTTGATTTTTTTTTAACAAATTTAGTCAGTAAAGGGTTAAAGGGTTAGAATACTTACCTAAATTTTCTAATAAGCCTTGATAAAATCTGTTTTGTTTTCAATCTGAATCTTAACCGTGTGTCGTCTTTCATACTGCCAATACTAGACATCTATAAAATAACCAGACATGTGCTTGCAAGGTTACCATGAAGCTGGGCATTATAACTTTGCAATGAACTATGAAACTTGAAATCGAATTTAAAGTAAGAATAGGCCTTGTCAACCATGACCTTTGACCTTTTGAACCAAGTCATTGTGTCATCCCATCTTATTGCAAGGAAGCATGTGTCCAAGATCAGGTGCAGTTTAATTAAACCAACATGAGGTATGAACCTCATATCATTGTATCATTATTACACTGGCTTTGGCCCTTTGATGCTAATGTGATTGTGTCATGCGCTCTCATTATAAGGAAGCGTATGTAAATTTTTTTTGGTTAAGGTAAACACCAAATGGAATTGTTGAAAAACTAAGTTTTACCAAGGACCTTGAACCTTTGACTTCAATGTGTCACATGCCACGCCCTCTCATCATAAAGAAGTATGTGTCCAAAGTTTGGGTCTAGTATGATTAACCAAACACGAGATATGAACTGCAAAGTTGAGGTAAAAGCAAAATGTTAATGTTGACAAAACAATTTTTGCCAATGTCACAATGACCTTGACCTTAGACCTTTTGACCTCAAACTTATTCTGTGATTCCCCAGAAGTTTGGGCCAAGTTGAGGTCCAGTTTGATTAACCAAACATGAGATATGAACTGATAAGTTGAGCCAAATGTAAATTGAATGAAAACAAACGACACTATCGCCGCTGCCGGACGATCTGGACGGTATCAGAACAGTTTTAAGTCCTAAGTTAGTTCAAACTTCAGCAATAACTTCCATTTAAGCAATTAATGACACTGCAATAATAAGGGACAATAATAATCATTCCATGAATTGCCATACTGCCTCTCTTCTGTTGCTTGCCATGAACCTTCTGGACAGGAGCACTGCATAATACGTATTCGTAGATGATATAAAGTTTGACAATGAACCTTTCCAGAGTAATGATGTCATAATCATCTAATCAGCGTGTAGGATGATGTCATAATCATTGCATCATAAATGATTCTATTAGGCTCATCTTTAACTCTTAATAGTCTGACATGTTGTAAGAATTGTATGTCTCTACTACTTAATAAACATGCTGTTGAATATTTTGAAACTAATTTGACTGGGCGCTGTTGTTGCAGCAACAGCAACAGCGCCCAGTCAAATTAGTTTCAAAATATTCAACAGCTTACTGTATAGTTTTCTGGAAATTTATAGTCAGGGAGTTCAGAGATCAATCGATCCCAACATGAGCGAGGTGTGGGTGGAGCTTAGCTAGAGATGGGCGGGGCATAGCTAAAAATGGAAAGGTTCATTAAAACTAGTAATAGTAGAATTAAACAATGTCCCTACCATGTAGAATTAAACAATGTTCCTACTATGTAGAATTAAACAATGTTCCTACTATGTAGAATTAAACAATGTTCCTACTATGTAGAATTAAACAATGTTCCTACTATGTAGAATTAAACAATGTTCCTACTATGTAGAATTAAACAATGTCCCTACTGTGTATAATTAAACAATGTCCCTACTATGTAGAATTAAACAATGTTCCTACTATGTAGAATTAAACAATGTCCCTACTATGTAGAATTAAACAATGTTCCTACTATGTAGAATTAAACAATGTCCCTACTATGTAGAATTAAACAATGTTCCTACTATGTAGAATTAAACAATGTTCCTACTATGTAGAATTAAACAATGTCCCTACTATGTAGAATTAAACAATGTTCCTACTATGTAGAATTAAACAATGTCGCTACTATGTAGAATTAAACAATGTCCCTACTATGTAGAATTAAACAATGTCCCTACCATGTAGAATTAAACAATGTTCCTACTATGTAGAATTAAACAATGTTCCTACTATGTAGAATTACACAATGTCCCTACTATGTAGAATTAAACAATGTTCCTACCATGTAGAATTAAACAATGTCCCTACTATGTAGAATTAAACAATGTACCTACTATGTAGAATTAAACAATGTCCCTACTATGTAGAATTAAACAATGTTCCTACTATGTAGAATTAAACAATGTTCCTACTATGTAGAATTAAACAATGTCCCTACTATGTAGAATTAAACAATGTCCCTACTATGTAGAATTAAACAATGTTCCTACTATGTAGAATTAAACAATGTCCCTACTGTGTAGAATTACCAGACCCTGCAGATTGTTGTTACACATGCTTGGCTTAAATCTAAGCAGATTGCATGATCAATTCCAGATAACACTTACAATAAAGAACACATGTTTCACATGCACCCTATGTAACTATGCTATAGTGCGGTTAGTGGGTTATTAACGCTTTCAATGCCAAATACCTGAAAATGTAAATTCTTCACGATGTATTAGCATATTGTGTGGAATATTTTTAATTAACATGACTGGAGACACTGTAGCAAAGGCTTCAGTCATATTAACTTCAAAATATTCCACAACCTTCCTGTTTCATTGCCCTGAGATTGAGACACGGGGAATTTAGCGATGAAAGGGTTAAGCATTTAATGGTCAAATTGGACAAAATGGCATCAACGTCGTATTCAAAGACGTCCATTTACAGAACAAGAGAAGACAATATTTTAAAATCTTACACTCGAATGAGTGGCTTGATAACTGAGCCAGCCATTAAATTGGTAACATTTTAAAAAATAATCTTCACTTGGTCTACAAATGGGAATATATTATATAACAAAGAATAACATTTTCTTGACCAAATTTTATCCTTAAATGATTAAACAACAGCTTTCCAGGACTCTAGCTAGCTGTAGTTACTCACAATCTGCTGAAGGTAACACGCTAGGCGAACATCAGGATAAGAAACTAGGATTACTTTCATAAACGCCAATGCCGACTGGACAATCTCTCTTGTCTTAGACTTGAGGAGGAGACAGGCACTCTCCACGAGTGTGTCCAACAATGGATTGCTAATAGTAACTGCAGCAAAGAAGAACACAGGAAACAATGCTTGAGAAACAACATGCCTAGTTGGCGGTAAGACTTTTAGCTATATAATATTTAATGGCAAGAATTAATGAAAGGACAAATTTGTCAAATAAACGGGTCATTGATATATTCTTTAGTCAGGACGCTGTGAGGGCAAACGTGTCTATTTAAAAGAAAATGGGCCTATCCCATTGGGATCCAATGGGCAAGCTTCCATCAAGGATTGTAGATCCCTCCAGTAGAACTATCATTATTGAGGAAATGTCTATTTTAAATACAATGTTACTGAATGCTGTTGTGTTTTAGCTTTTGACCCCAATATTGGCATACATCTTTGGGACCCCATGCAGGTTGGTGTTGGGGAGGTGGTAGGCAAGGTAAAAGATTTTTCGGACAATATTTTTATTTAGAAGCATTGAGAAACTTTAGAACCGCTGCACATGAAGCTCACAAAAAGAATGAAACTGATTCTGCCTGCTATGTGCCCACGGTGCCAGAACTAATTACATTGCCTATGGAATTGTATAGTACTGCATTGCTTGGATGCTAAGTTAGTATGTTTATATGCTTATGGCACGGTGTACCGATTGAGCACACATTCAGATTTCCTAATAAGGCAAGATGTAGAGTTATTCATAAGCTTTCAGTGTTGCACTGGATTAGGGCGTGGCCAGGTGTATGACCTAGCAAGGGATGTAACTCTGTATAGTTTACTGGTGGCTAATTTATATGTGCATCTGCTAACTACATTTAACCCTTAATCCCTCAAATTCATTTCAGACCAAGCGAACACTATTTTTGAAAATTTACCACTGGAATGACTTGCTCGCTTATCGAGCCAGTTATTCCCACAGTAATTTTGGAAAAATAGGCTTCTCTTGGTCTGCAAACAGACATTTCTCAAGACCAGTTCTGAAGCCATTTTTGGCTGATATGAGTGTTAAAGGGTTAATAGATATACCTATTAAACACCAATAAGCTGTTTAATATTTTGAAACATAATCATCTTATGGCTTACCCATAGACATTCAATAAGGACATAAGTTTGATTTTCTTAAACAAATTGAGTGCTAGAGTTAAGTTTGTACTTACGCTTAAATACATGTAGCAGATGACCGAGAGCCTGTAATGTTGCGCTGACTGTATGAGGGCTACCAGCAAGGCCGGCTAATACAAGCTTAAAGTAGTCATACAGAACCACTGCAATAACACACAAAATACTATAGTGCATACACAGTTGCCCAAACAAAAGCTATCAGAAAACAGTACAGTTGCTTGCATAAGTTGTCGCCAAATCAGATCATAGTTAGCTTTACTGTTTGACGAAGCAAATACAAAACTAAAATGCATCTTTTTAGTGACCAAAGCTTGTAGCGTTTACAGGTGTGGCCAAACACCAAACACATTTAATTTATTTTATAGGCGCGTCTAACCCAATGTTAAACGCATCGTGAAATATTTTAAACCCATTACGTAAACAAAGACACGCATCGATGATCGAGTTTATCGGATTGTTTATCGTCAACATTATTGATTTTTCGTGACCAGTGGTAAACAAAATGGATATATATATATATATATATATATATATATATATATATATATATATATATATATATATATATATGTGTGTGTGTGTGTGTGTCTGCGACTCTCTTGCGACAATCTATAACTTTCTCATTATCAGTGACATCACATTTACTAAAACAAGAATGATAATGCAGGTTACTGGGCCACTATTGGCCTAGTAACCTGCATTATCAGGAAAGTGGGACCCAAATCAAAACCAATGAATTATCACATTTTACCCATTTGAACCTGAAATCCCAGAATTCCACTTTTAGTCATTATATAAGTACGTATGATGTTGAATATTTTGAAAGCAATTTGACCGAAACAAATTTATTATTTTCTCTTGTCGGTTGAAATTGTTAATGCAATAGTAGAAGTACTCCCTTGTTGGAGGCGATATTCCCACCCTGAATTATATAATATGTTTGATTTCTGTGCTAAAGTCTGAGGGCGGTGTATGACCATAACAGCCGGTGTCAGGTCCCTAACAGTACATGTATATAGTATATTACTGGCTATATATTGTGCGGATTTTTAACCAAATATCACTCATCGTGGCATTGTAAACGTGGAATCAGACACTGATAGTAATGGTGAGACGGCTAATGTGTGGGACAGTGAATCTTCTGATGATGACATGTTTGACGATGAGGAAGCCACCACTACTGGAAAGACACTACAGATTGAGTAAACTACAGTCAGTGACAAAGAGTTTGCTCTGAAGTTTGGGCTATTTTGGTGCATTCACCATGATCATTTGTGCCGTTTGAATTTAATTAACTGTTAAAGTTTGTTATATTGAATTAGCTCTAACTAACATGATTAGATATACCAATAACATACCAAGAGTTAGTAGTTAGTCACTGTCATAAGAATTGTACATTTTAGCAATTGACCCTTTAACACTCCAGCAGGTGAAAACATGTTCTGGAGTGTCCTTGAGAAATGTCCATATGCAGAACAAGACAATTATTTTTTTGAAAATTGACCACTGAAATGAATGTCTCCATAACCGAGCCACAGGTAAATTTTCAAAAATGTATTTCCCTTGCTCTGCAAATGGACATTTTCTATAGGAAAATTTTAATTTTCTTAAACCAATTTTAGGATTAAAGGTCCACAACATATGAAAACGTTACCATGACTCAGTGAGTGGTCAAAACTGGCATCTGAAATCACATTGTCTTGAGAAATGACCATTTGCAGGCCAAGAGACGATTTTTTAAATTTTACCACTGGACTAACTGGCTTGATAACAAAGTTAGCCATTACAGTTCTGAATGTTAAAAAATTGTCTTGGCTTGCAAATGGGCATTTATTAACCCTTTAATGGTCAAATCGGCCATAACTAGCCTCTGCAGTGTTCTTGACAAATGCCCTTTTGCTGACTAAGAGAATACTATTTTTGAAAATTTATCACTGGAATGACTGGCTCCCAGAATACTCTTGGTCAGCAAATTGACATTTTATGAGACAATTGGAATTTTCTTGACCAAATTTACCCATTAAAGGGTTCAGCAGAAATTTACATTTTCTTCACAAATATTGGACAGTAAAGGGTTGTTAAGCTGAAGCTAATACTTACCTTTAACTACCTTGTTCCGTTGCTCTATAGGAAAATAGGAAAGTTCACAGTGGGGAAAAATTCTCAATCCTTATTCTACTGAAGATCAAAGAAATGGTGAAAACACTGTACAACCTTTACCTACATACAGTAAATAAGTCAAACCAGGTCATTTTGGATTTGATTAAATTGTTTATTCATTCACTTAAAAAAGTTTAATGTCATTGTTATTGAATGCTGCCATATTGATCTGATTACCAGCATGAGCAATATTATATAGGACCAAGATTAAGTTTACTTTACTGTTGATTTTAAGACTTGTATTGTTATCGATGATCAATAGCAATACAAGTCCAGTCTCTAGAACAACAGTAAACTATCTTGGTCCAATATAATATTGCTCATGCTGGTGATCAGTGGTGGTTTATGGTTATGCTACTGTCTGTGTTGATGAATAATGATGCGCAGTGCTGGTGTTTACTGTAGTTTCTTCTGCAGGTCACATATTTTTGCCCTACTGTTCCAGATTTTGTACGTTTATTTTTGCAACATGTGTTTGTGGTCTGGCTATGTTTCAACAGTAGCTGAAATAGAAAGTGAAACAAATATGATTACACAGGGAGTTACATATATAAGCATTACATAATGGACCTTTCCATTTTATCCACCAATCATGATGTCATAATCAACTACATGATGCATAAGGATGACAACATAATGAATGACGTAATGAATGACGTACATGTAGATAAGTTTGTCAATCTTCACAGACACTTAATTGATGACGGACTATATGTATTCTATTTAACCTTTTAATGGTCAAATTTGCTGAAGAAAATTTTAATATCCGCTTATTGAATGTCCAATTGGAGGCCAAGAGAATACAATTTTTGAAAATTTATGACAAATTACTGGCTCTGTCATTGAGCCAGCCATTTGTCGCGAATTTTCAAAAATTCTATTCTCTTGGCCTGTAAATGGATATTCCACAAGGCCATAAGGCCATCTATAAAGATTTAGTTTCCTGCAAACTGGGTGTAGAAAAAAGATTTCAGTAGGGAGGGAGGAAATTAATTTTTTTTTATTATTAATTTATTTTATAGAGGTCATAAATATTTGGTTTCCAGATATTTGACCAGATATCAATTAAATATGGTTGTAATTGCCAAATTTGTCATATTTTTCATGTCACAATTAGCAAACTGGATTCACATTGCATACAAATGGCATTAAAACATTATAATTTGTATAGTTTGACAAATGTATGCATGTTTTAACATTTATGTTGGGTAGAAAAAAAAAATTATTTTATTCCCGGCCGGGTGAAAACAAAGAAAAATTTCACCCGGGAGGTTTACAGGAAACGGAAATATTTTTTATTTTTGCCTAACAGAGACCAATTTTGGTTGGCATGACCATTAAAAGGTTAATAAAAATGATGTTGAGTATTTTAACTAATTTGACTGGGAGTTGTTGTTGTCATATCAACAGCTTACATTTATAGTTTTCTAGAATTTCAGATTCAGAGTGCAGAAATGCAGGTAAAGCTTGGGTGGAGCTTAGCTAGAGATGGGCAGTGCATAGCCAAAACCGGATTCCTCCATTGGGCAAAACTATAAGTAAGACTGAACATTTTCTGTGATATTCAGTCGACCATGAAAAGTAGGTTAGCATGACCTACTTTTCATACGGTGCACACCTGCTCCCTAAGATGCATCCACATACCAAGTTTGGTGACCATATGTTAAAAAGTCTTGAAACTATGCCCCCGGACAAACATTTTCTGTGATATTCAGTCGACCATGAAAAGTAGGTAAGCATAACCTACTTTTGACCTACTTTTCATACTCCGCACACCTTCTCGCTAAGATGCATCCACATACCAAGTTTGGTGACCATATGTGAAAAAGTCTTGAAACTATGCCCCGGACAAACTTATATATGGTGAACAGACAGGCGGACGAACGGACGGACGAACGGATGAACGGACGGACAAAGCGGTGACTATATGATCCCACGAAATTTTTTCGGGGAAGCATAAAAAGTGTACCAACACAAATACTGATAGAATGCTATTTTGACATAATACTGGTGCACTGCCCGGTCAGGTGTTTACTACCAGCCCTCAGTCTCACGCCACAATAATAAATTACCTACTATAATCTCACTCTGTCCAAGTACGGTGTACATTGCTCATAGTGATATTCACTATACCACAACATATCTCTCCGATAATATTTTTTAGAATAAACAAGCGCGATTATAATCGTGCCGGTTTATTCATTCATTTTGTTGTGAGACATGCATGGTAGTACAGTGGTACCTGATAACCGTGCTGGATTATTCATGAATTTTTCTGGGTGACATGCATGGTGGTTATAACTCAGGTGATGTGAAGTTTGAAACAAAAAATTCTATGGAAACTTAGTAAAAAATATCTAAATTTCATAGACAATAAAACACCCCTTATCCCTATTTATACCTGGAAATGCCTCAGCTGCTCTCGGAGAGCATCTAGACTTCAAAGTTTTCCTGTGGAGGGTTGGTGTTTCCAGGTGAGTGACAGCTGAGGACAGTGAATCGCACATGTCAGGAGAGTGAAAGACTGACTCAAGTCAGACTGCCAATGACCGATAGGAAAATATCCATTTGCAGAACAAGAGAAGACTATTTTTTTTAATTTACTGACTGCATAAAATAAATATTTAACAACAGACCCCTGTCAAATTACTTGAAATTAGTTTCAAAATATTCAACAGGTTAGCTGTACCTATAGTTACCATGAAATTTGGAATTCCGGATTCAAAGTATATACTGATCTCAACACACGCAGTCGCAAAGCATCAACGGAGCCTACCTAGAGATGGCCGGGGTATAGCTAAAAGTGGATCCATCCATTAGAAAATCTAAATTTCTGTTTTATCCCCTTGCCAATTCCAGTTTTTGCTATGTTTAACCCTTTCACCGACAAGTCCTGAAAACAATGTGGCATGGTAAATGATGGTGGTAGCCTAATTTATCAATCTGAAAGAAAATTACATTTTAGTATGACGACGTTGAATTAATTACCTACCTATCTTTAAAATCTCGGAGTCCTTTCTTTATCTCCATGTTTTGAAAAAATTAGGATACATTTGTCTCCATCCATCCATCATGCTATCTCCTCCCAAACAGTTGGGTAGAATTCAACCAAATTTGGTATGTGGGTTATCCATATGATTGCGGATTGGCTGACAACATTTATTTTATGCAGTCAGAGATTGGTCTTCCAGATTTATCTAAATTTCCCATAGTCCTGACCACACTCTTGCACATCATTTGACACCCTCTCCATAGTTTTAGATTAAGCCAGATGAGCCACTACATTTACATAGAAGGACTGGTGATTACTAGATTCTACAATAAGGGAAGACTATTTTTTAAATTCTACCACTGGAATGACCGGCTCAATTATCGAACCAGTCAATTTTAACCCCTGCTCTCACAGATATGATATCCAGATGTTCTGGCCAAAAAGTCAAAGTCACTGATACGCATGGCAACTATCTGTTGTTCGCCGTCCATCTGTCAACTTATAATTAAAAATGCTACTCCACATTAACAGCGCGGAGGATTTCAAGCTAATTTGGCTGGAAGGACCCTAATGCTTCCGAACATGCACACAGAATTTTGATTGGTCAATTTTTGTGTGAAAATCTTTGATTTTATGAAATATTTTGCGGAAATTGTCAAAACGCTACTCATTAACCGCTTGACAGATTGCAACCCTAGTTGGCTGGACATAGATTGCCAAAATGCATATTCTCCATAACCTCTTGGTGGATTATATCCAAACTTGGCTGGAAGGATTCTATAGTACTTCACTCTAGAACTTCTATTCTGAATTTTGTGTGGTCATTTCCGGTGACCATTTGGATTTTTTGAAAACTCCAGAACCATTTAAAACCCTACTCCTTAATTAGTGTCCCAATTTCAACGAAACTTGCGTGGAATGATCACATGGCTGTAAGCTTCAACATATCAAACAAGAACAACGATCGATATTGAATATGAAGATCAAAATGATTTTTATATTTCTTTTTTTCTGCATCTACACTTTTCGATCCTTATGGAATGCGATTCAAACATTCAGTAGTTTTTCGCATGTTATAGTGTGTGTTCAACATAGAAATAACTGACGAAATAAAGTGAAATTATTCAACCAATTTATTTTATTCATGTTTGTTTTAAAACGGTTTTATACCGAAACTTGAACATCATAAAATTACTTTTGTTAACACTTATCCCTATTTATAAACCTGTGCTTAGCAACAACCGTCATCAGATGATATATTTTGACAGTTCGCCTCTATGTTCTCATCTGAAAACGAAAAATAGGAAGTCGAAATTAGATACGGGTATACTGGCAACCTGCTGAATATTTTGAAAATAGTTTTTATAGATAGATAGATAGGTATGTACATACTCAGTATATTATATAGGCAGCCTTTTTGATATAGTAGTGGCCTTCTCTGCTGGCAGCCCGTATTGCCATACACCGTCCAGGGTAGCGTTACAGGCCCTTGGGCCTCTCATTGATAAGCCTTCTAAATTTATTTTATGTTTGAGGTCAATCTCCATAGTTCATTACTGTCATGAAGTCGAGATTCATGTTTGCATTGCAGCCACATTTCTGGTCTAGCCTACTCCACCCTGGGGGGTGTAAGAGAGATTTTAACCCACAGACAAAAGTTTTCCTTTGATCGCATCCAAGGTTGTTAAATCTTAATGTATGATCACACAACCTCCTTTGTTAAAATTTGAGCAAAATCTGACCAGTTTGTTTCCGATATATCCCTAGATTAAAATTTGTAACCAATCTGGATCCTTCTGGGTTTTTGTCCAGATCACAGCCAAAGTCTGGAAATCCTTGTTTAGGTTATGTTGCTTTTTTATTTTAAAATTTGAAATCAGATCAGTAGTTTTTGAGATGCAGTATAGCGCGCAAAACACCCATGCAACTGTCATCTAATAGTACACAACTGTCAGTGTCATGACATTAGTTCAACCAATCAGATTTGCCATTGATGGCTTTTCCAACATTGTCTCTGCCAATCAAAGATAACGAGGTTAAATATATACGCGATGACGTCATCAGAATGGAATGGTGTTCCAGTTCAAGATGATCAGCATTAGATATATCGAGATTTTCAGTATAAAAATGCAGAAATTAGACGAATCCTGCAAAGAAACACTAAATTAAATACATCTTCTGATAAATCCAGCCACAAATTGACGTAAATAACCTAAAATCTGTGGTACGAATCGCTCAGTTTGCAAACCACGCAAGGAAAATGTGTACTGATAACCGGGTCTGCCTAGACTAGGAACCGAGTACCCGTTTGCCTCTACCCATAGGACTCGGCGAAAGAACTGGAGATCCGCGGTTGGAATTGATAGCGCGTTTATTTTATCGTAAAATTTTCAAACGCTACCAAATGCATAGGGCAACGTCCTTCAAAATGTCAAACCCTTTGTGTCAAAATTTAAACCCGTCAAGCTAAAATTCAAGATGCATCTTGAGATTTGACCAAATGCGCTATGACTACGTAGATCACTATGCGAAAATGACAAGAAAATGGCGCCATTTAAACGCATTTTAAACGAGCTTTAAGATGAATTTAAGTAAAACTAACTATATATATATATATATATATATATATATATATATATATATATATATATATATATATATGTATATATAGTCCAAACTCTGCAGGAAAAGCTGTTTATCAAGGTGAGCTAATGATCCTGAAGAATAACATTAAATATTGCTCTTAGGAACATTAGTACTTAATTCACATGTTTAATTCATAAGGAAAGTAAGAATTTATGCTGAAAAATAAATGTGTTAGAGTCATGAGTATGATATGGTATATTTGACATTTAAAAGAATATTATAGTCATCTGAAAATATCTATCCAGGCAAGAAATTATGATATACCTAAATAATAAACACTATTTTCAGATCTATCTAAGAGAGATAGTTAACCTTTTAACATGAAATTTCAATAGTATTCTCGCACAGTTTATCTTAGTCAGATATCATTCTGGCTCAGATGTAAGGGTAAGCTTGTATTACAGTCCTGTCATAGGGAATAAAGCCATCTAGGCAACATTAACAGGATTGCATGTCAATGGGATGATATAATCCCACTGGTTTGCATAGATGTGTGGATGCACGCAATGACGAGAGGATAATGATTATGAATAAAAACTATAACTAAACAAGAATGAGCCTTCCTATGAAGTTTCCTCAAGATACACCAAGCAAAAGTAGTTATCAAACGAAAATACAAAATTTGCATTGATGGATAGACACATGGTCAGAAAGACAGCTTGATAGACATACAGACACATGGTCAGAAAGACAGCTTGATAGACATACAGACACATGGTCAGAAAGACAGCTTGATAGACATACAGACACATGGTCAGAAAGACAGCTTGATAGACATACAGACACATGGTCAGAAAGACAGCTTGATAGACATACAGACACATGGACTGACTGACCCACAAAACAATGTGCATTTCCCTACTACCATAGACAACTTTCTTATGAAGTTTCATAGCTTTATTCCAAGCAAAAGTAGTCATCGAATGAAAACGTGTGTGTGATGTATGCACGGAGGGATGGACAGACACATGCATGCATGGATGGATGAACACATGCAAGGACAGATTGACACATGTACGAAAGCGAAAACATAATCCCCCTGCTTTTGTGAAATAATAATCATTACGGTACAACGCCAAGAACCTCACCTTGCTCCTGTTCGGGCACACTTGACCACCTGACCACAGCATGACCAATTTCTGATAGCAATGTGTAAGCGGCAAGCCGAGCTTTTTCATTCATCTCTTTAGTACACAAAACAGCCTGGCAACAAGAATAGCATCAAACAACATTAAATATGGCACGCAACTTGCCTTAGCCTTATAATAGTCAAGCTGGCAAAAAACAGACATTTGCAGTTCTCTTCAGGAATACCCATTTTCAGGTCAAGAGAAGGCAATTTTTTAACATTTACTTGTTTCATAACCGAGTCAGTCATTCCAGTGGTAAGGTAAAAAAGTCTTGGCCTGTAAATGGACATTCCCTAAGGAGAAATTTACATTTTCATGACCAAACTTTACCATTAATGTGTGATGCGGTCAGCTGACTATAGTGACCAAATTGTGGTACTCACAAAGGTGGTCATATAATAGAGAATAGCTCCCCGTCAAATTACTATCAAGATATTCAACAAACTGGTTATAAAATAATAAATTGATAAAAGACAATTCAGACACTTTTGTAATCGATTATTGCCACTTTAATGACTAAATTAGTCCTACATCATAGGGCATGTGATGCCTTTGTTTCTATGATATGAGTGAAAAATTGGTTCCCTCCATTCATATGATACCTGTTAGCTGCAAGATCCAACCGATTGGTTAACGATGTCTGACTTACTACTAAATAACAATCAACATTTTGACATTATATACCATTATATCTGGCATACAGTGAGAATGAGTCAGAGATACATATCCACCATTTTGTGTGCGTGCGTGCGTGTGTGCGTGCGCATGAGGGTGGCATATATATAACTAGTTACCTCAGGAACTACAGTAATAAGAGAATCCTTCTGCTCAGTGGCCAGTTGGTGAAAGATATGGATTAGACATCGCAAGCGCGGCTTGAAAGATAAAAGACAAGAGTTTTAGTGAAACTCAACATACGCCCGCAGGCATACTTGTTTGAGGAATGCTAAATGTGAAGTTTGGTTTTTATAAATGACACTTCGTCTATCCCTAAAACATCTGCTGAACAAAATATTGTGAGTGTACTGTAGGTTCAAAACTCTTCAAGATGTAGACCGGGACAAGGAAATTTTGACGAATTTTATTCATTCAAGGGAGATAACTCCCATGAATATACAAGGATTTTGCCGAAATGAAATCATGACTCCCGCGAATATGGGCGGATCATGCCAAAACAAAATCATGACACTTCGGCTATACGTACCACATCTTTTGAAAAAAGATTTGTGAGTGTGGGTTTAAAACTCTTCGAGATTTGGATCATGACTCCCGCGAATATGGGTGGATCATGCCAAAACAAAATCATGACACTTCGGCTATACGTACCACATCTTTTGGAAAAAAATTTGTGAGTGTGGGTTTAAAACTCTTCGAGATTTGGATCATGACTCCCGCGAATATGGGCGGATCATGCCAAAACAAAACAGAGATGAAGACTATCATCAAGTCACTCTATAGAACACCTCAATCAGAAGATGCCTACAATCATCTCTCAAGGCCAGAGCAAGTGACTATTTTTCGTCTCAGAACTGGACACAACAGACTAAACCAACACATGTACAGGCGGTTCCACCTTAAGACATCGCCCGCATGTCCTTGTGGAGAAGCAGAACAGACCACAGAGCACA